>PVIC010006045.1:0-55515 GCA_004025085.1 Thryonomys swinderianus | reverse complement strand
CTCCCTCCCTCCCTCCCTCCCTCTCTCTCTCTTTCTTTCTTTCTTTCTTTCTTTCTTCCTTTCTTTCTTCCTTTCTTTCACATAGAGTTTCACTTTATAATTCAGGCTGGCCTTGAACTCACTATGTAGCCCAGGCTGGCATCAAACACTTGGAGATCCTCCTGAGTGCTGGGGTTACAAGTGTGTGCCAGCTCATCTTGGAGATGCTCATAAAAACTCTTAGGTCCTTTGGCTCTCAGTTATATATCTCCATGATACTATGTACTTCAGCTATTTTAACCAAAGCAGCATATCAGAGCAAATAGAATATAGCAACAGGTAAGATAAACTATCTTCTATGAAGCTATACATTAAAAAGATTTGCAAAAATGTAAAATAATAACTTTCTTTGAACCAAGTGGGTTTTGCTTTGAAAACTGTTTTTTGTTTTGTTTTGTTTGAGATAGGGTCTCACTTGGTAGATCAGGCTGGCCCTGAACTCACTATGTAGTCCAGACAAGCTTTGAACTCAGCAATCCTTCTGCCTCTGCCTCCTGAGTGCTGGGATTACAGGCGTGAGCCACTATGCCTGGCATTGTGGTGTGTTGTACTGATTGCTGGTGGGCGTGAGTCACCACGCCTGGTATTGTTATACGTGGTTACCAGGGATCAAACTCAGGACCTTGCCCTTTCTGGGCAGGTGCTAGAACCACTGAGCTAAATCTCTGGTCCAAAAAACAGTTATTTTTGCTAGGCATGGTGGTGTATGCTTGTAATCTCAGTGTTCTTTGAGATTAATGCAGGAGGATCACAAATGTAAGCCTAGCCTGGACAACTAAAATATTTACTGTGATTGTGTCTCAAATGAAATAAAAAAGAGCTGGGTGTGAGAGCACTGGGTTCAATCCACAAAAAAAAACTCATATCTAATAAAAAGTTAGCTATGTTGGCATGTAAGTATTTGTATTAACAATTTTTTTTTTTTGAGACAGGGTCTCGCTTTGTAGTTCAGGCTGGCCCTCAACTCACTATGTAGCCCAGGCAAGCCTCGAACTCAGCAATCCTCCTGCCTTTGCCTCCCGAGTGCTGGGATTACAGGCATGAGCCATGTATTAACAATTTTAAAAAAGACTTTATTTTTAACTTCTAAAAGGGTAAATATTGATAACATATAAATAAAAGCTTCTTAAGGACTGGGAATGGTGGTGAATGCCTTTAATCTCAGCACTTGAGAGGCTGAGGCAAGAGGATCATCACAAGTTTGAGGCCAACCTTAAACTTCTGCAGTGTAAGTTTGAGAACAGCCTGAACTGCCTGGGAAGATACTGCCTCAAAAAGAACAAAAGTCTCGTTGACATTCTTATACTTTATAAGAATGTAAAGGGATTCTATGAACAAAATTTTGAGAACCATAGGGTTAGGTCTGGTTGACAAGAGCCTACCGAGGTGAGACCAAACCAGGAAGCAAAGCACAGGCTACTCCAGGTCCCCTTTGCCTTAGGTTAGTGCTGTCTCTGCATCCTCACAAATGTTCCCTATCATCCCATCCCAACAGCCAGTGGCTATGTATCATGAGAAAAGAACTGGAGTGGTTCAGTGCACAGATGCTAGGATTTGACAAATCTGGCTGGAGCCTCAGCTGGCTCAGTAGTGCACGTCCTTGGCCGCCTGAGCCTCATTCCGCTTCCCCCTGTGTCAACTGGGAATATGCTAACTTTCTTACAGTGTTATGGTAGTGCTGGAATGAGATGACAAATCTAGTCCAATGCTTTGTACATGGCAAGTGCGTAAGTAAATGCCTATTATTGTTAATAATAATAGAAGATGGCACTCACTGAAAGCTTGCTCTGTGCCAAACATTAATCTAAGTGCTTTTGTGCGTTAATCCACTGAACCTCCAATACCACTCTAAGGCAGTTAACAACCCTTGGAGATGGTTACTTGGCTGTTGGTTCTGTTGCTGTGGCAGAGTTTGTTCCCCAGGTTGTACCCATGGGTAGAATACACTGGAGAAGCATAAATGTTTATAGTTTTGATTTAGCTTTGATAAAGAGAGTAGTAGATAAAGAGAAATCTGATCTTCTAGAAAGTTCTCTAACTTCTGCCTCATTTTTTTTTTTTTTGTAGCCACCCCAGGCCCAAACAGCCAATTTAGAGAACAAGGATAGTCCTTAGGCCATATGGTCCTCGGCAAAGGGGCAGGCATTTTAGAGCAGTTATGGGGAAGAGAGGACAGAAAACCCCTCCGTCATCAGTGACATCAGTGATAAATCAAAGAACTCACTTCCCAGGTGCCTGTTATTTTCTCTCTGTCTCTCATTGCTTCCACATGCACACAGACACACACATCATCTGCAACAAAGTTGCCTACCAAACGCATGTATGATCAGAAGAAATGAGAATGTCCAGACTTTCCCATATGTGTGTTATATATGTTTGGGGGTGTGCCTGCAGGTAACATGTACAAAGAGGAAAAAGTCTGTGTGAAATTGTTGATTGGGGGCCGGAGATTTAGTTCAGTGGTGCTGGATCTGCCTGGCAAGTGCAAGGTCCTGAGTTTGATCCCTGGTATCTCTTTCATACACACACACACACACACACACACACACACACACACACACACACACACAGTCAATTGGGAAGAGAAACTCTATTGTCTTCTCTCTTTCTTCCTAATTAGCAAAGATGCTATCACAAAATTCTATGCCATACCCTGTATCTTTCTTAGGTTTGTTTCTCCCAGAGAATATCTCACTTGGTCCAAGTCTGGCCACTGACAGAGAGGGAGAGGGAGAGGGAGAGGGAGAGGGAGTGCATAAGGGGTGATAGGTAGTTCAGTTGTCTTTGATCACCATGGAAACTAAGGAGCAGGGAGATCTGGGGCTCTTGGCCAACTGCTGCTCCTCCACGATAGAGGAAGACAGAGTACCAGGCAGGGTCTGAACCTCAGGATGAAGCTGAAGGTTGCAGAGTGATGCAGAGTTACCCTTTTCCACCAGTATTCAAAGAGGTACTCACACAAGGACCTTGGAGTTATTCCAGTCTGGACTTCAGGGCCAGACAGTGGATTTTTACTAAAGACAATTCTAAGAGGCAGAATTCAAGAGGCGTGGGCTTGAATTATCTGGACTCACACTCAACTGAATTGACTACGAAATAAAGGAAAAGCAGACTGTCTCTCCTGACTGGGTTTACATACTCACTTTCAGCTTCGAAGACTACCTATTCCCTGGAGTTGACTGAAGGAAAGGAAGATATGAGGAAGTCATTTTGTTTTTTTTTTTTTTGCTTTTTGGAGACAGGGTCTTGCTTTGTAGTTCAGGCTGGCCCTGAGCTCACTATGGTGCCCAGGCAAGCCGCCGTGAACTCAGCAATCCTCCTGTCTCTGCCTCCCGAGTGCTGGGATTACAGGCGTGAGCCACCACGCCCAGCATTATATGTGGTTACCGGGGATTGAACTCAGGTCCTTGAGCTTGCAAGGCAGGCACCGGAACCACTGAGCTAACCCTCCGGCCCTCACTTTGGGTTTTTAAAATATATTTTACCAAACAAAGAAAGAAGTTCCCCAATATTCAGAATACAGATACTACTTTAAGTTCTTTAGTTTAGATTAGGAAATTCCAGGAGGCACTAGAGGCCTTTCTATAATCAAAAGAAAGACAGGAAGGGGTGATAAGAGATGACCAAGTAGAGAGATGTCCAAATCTCTAGGCTTGAAAAGGCCAATCTCTGGCTGGGTGTGTGGTACATACTTATAATCCTACTTGGAAGGCTTGGGAAGGAGGACCACAAATCCTAGGGTATCTCGAGCAATTTAACAAGAGGCTGTCTCAAAAATTAAAAAACAAAAACCAAAACACCCCAGCTGTCAAGTTCAGTGGCAGAGCATCCCTGGATCTAGTCTCAGTATAAAATAACATAAAATAAAATTTAAAAAGAGGGAACCATTTCCTCTCTGCAGTCAGAATAGGTCCAAATCTCAGGCCTAAAAAAAGAAAAAAGCCCGGAAGAGAATTAGGGCAGTTATCTAAATAATTCAGCTTCGAGTCCTTCATTGTTGGACTCATTCCTTGTGTTTACCTGGATTTAATGGATAAATGATCCCTGTAAGAGAAGAGACTGAACCCTGTGGGTTAAGATGCAAATTGTTTGAGTCCAGGACCCTCTCCAGCTGGGAGAATGGGAAAAAACAGACTCTGTGATAGGGAGGGGGACTCAAGGTTTGGCCTTAAAGATATCCGGACACTGGTGTCTCGGAATAGTCCAGACACAACAGCCCTTCCATTTGTGGGCTCTTTTGACTGCTCAAGGTGGAGGGAGGAAGAAAAAAGAGGGAAGGGGTGCTGAGGGGAGGAGCAGACAGGAACAGATGCTTCCAGATCTAAAGAGACACGGGGTGGGGGGGCAGGATCAAACAGAGGAAGAGCAGGGGGAGGTGGGAAAGGAGAGAGAACAAAGGTAGAGTGGAGCCTCTGCAGTGGAAGAGAGATAAAGGAGGATCTAGTGAGATGGCTGAACTAACATCTGCCCTGGCTGTAAAATCTTGTTCTCTTTGCTGCTGGCTCCGGGGCCACTCTGAGGGGCCAGATCAGCCCGGAGGTGGCTAGGCCTGGGGCCCGGCCAGGGATCTTTGAACCTCAGCTGCCTTCCAAGATTGCCGTCCCCACCTTTTGGCTCTTCTTCCTCTGCTTTTACAATTGGAGGGGTCTTAGGAGGGCAATGAGGACGGATGGATGGACGGGGATTGTCCCAGAAGAGCACTGCAGGATGAGGTGGGGGGAGGAGGAAGGACATGGGGAGATGTGGCGCTCAGGAGGCACAGATCCAGGAATGGTGGAGAAGAGACAGACAGACAGCTGGAGACAGTGAGACTTAGAATGGGCTGAAATCCTCAGAGACTGAACTGGTGGAGAGACATTTCCAGCTGGGAGACTCATGTCCCCCTTCACAGCTGAGCCAGGTCAGGCAGTTAAAGATAAGGTGGCACCTGGGGGGCAACAGTTTAAGGCAAAGCAGAGGTCCATGGGAAGTTTTCCATGTCGCAGCCATTTTCTCCTGTCCCCAGACTAGCCATTTGCCTTTTTGTTCTTCCCTCTACAACAGAAGCCCACTCCTTCTGTAACATTATTTCTCCAAATCTCTAGCTAAGTGGGAACTTCCCACAGGTATAAAAGTTACACACACAGAGCCACCCAAAGGGGAAGAATCACAAGTAAGAGCCAGACTACTGTCACTGTGGGGAGACTGCACCCCAACAAGAACAAATGAGTTTGGGGGCCTTTTCCCAAGTGACTCACCTCTCATTGCAGTGGCTCAGCTCCATTCCTGCCCACCAGATCTGAGAAGGTGTTTTTGTTTTTATCAAAACCCTAATTCTAGGCTGCCATCTGTGGATAAATCCGGAGGACAGAAGAAGGTAATTCTACCTGGGACGGAGGCACCAGGCAGCGTTCCTGTCTTGGAAACCGTCCTACTGAGGGATTTGCTTTGCCCTGCTGGGAACTTTCAGGAGGTCCCGGTGCGGGCTGGGCCTCTGAGGTGACTATTTCTACTGACAGTGAGGTCTGCTTTCTTCCCCACAAAGGTCTCGAGAGGGTCCATTTCCTGTTCTCCTTTCTAACTAGGAGAAAACTGTCCTTTCAGTTCAAAGGCAAATGAAATGTGGTTTAGTGGCAGCAGAGGACGTATTGGTTGAGGAGCAGCTGAGAGTTCTCTCGATTTTCAAAAACAAACAAATAAATTTAGAAGGTGAACTAGGGGGTAAAAAAGTGGAGGTTAGGGTCTAAGAGCGAGACCCCCAGGCAGAGCGGAGTTCACCGCGGGGTGAACCCTCCAGCCGCCCAGCGGCCCTCATCCTCCGCCCTGCACCCTATTGTCCGCTGTTGGAGCCTTGGGTCGTGACCCAGCCCAAGGCGACACCCAGCCCAGGGCTACAAGGCAGGGAACCCCGGGAAAGAGCAGGGCTGCCGCCTCTCCAAGCCTGCCTTTGCCCGGCCGGCCCAGTTTCTGATTCTGGAGACCTCCGCACTCCAAGAAAAGGCGCAGACACCCCCACTCCCAACACAAACATACCAGACAGACGAAAACTGCGGAATGTGCCCCACTCTTTTGTGCCCCAGCTTCCCAAGAAGCCAGAGGGCTTGGAAGCTAGAACCTAGGGTTTGGCTCGGCAGATTGGCAAGGCCTCCCACACCCTCCCTTTCAAGGTTTCTGCCCCCTGGAAATTTAAATGTACTTTTCTTTCCTAATCTCTGATGCTAGGAATAGAGGGAGTAAAAAATGAGGGATGTGTACAGATGCCAGTTCCTATGGCTTGACCCACAGCCCTCAGGCAGGCTGAGCAGACCCCGGAAGACTCTCAGAACCCAGCAATTGTGGATGGAGACGGAAGCACAGAACAGTCCCTTCCCTTTGATCAGGCTCCTTAACCCCATGCACCTCAAGTACTCTCTGAGACCTTCCCTACTCTGCCTGGTCTGGTCTTCGCTTTCTCCTGATCCATCCTGGGCTTGGCAGGAAGGGGAGGCAGGAAGGTGGAGCTGCAGAGACCTTTTCCCTGTTGCCGTGGGTGTGGGTTCTGCTGGCTCAGCTGGCTCAGGGTTGCAAGAAGCTACAGAACTGACACCAGACAGAAGAAAAACCCCCAAAGAGCCAGGCCTGAAAAAAGGGGCCTGGTCTTGGGGAGCAGATGAGGAAACCGTCCCATCGGCTTCAGGCTTTAGTTTCTCTCAGTTCCCCCAAGTCCAAGAGGGGACAGAGCTCCCTGAGCTGAAGGTTTTAAGGCATGTGAGGGAGATCTGTAGGTCTCTGGTTTAAACAAGCATCCCACCATTTTTAATTCTCAAGAGGCAGCTAAACTTGTATACGGGAGCAGGCGCACGCTAGAGGAGAAAAATAAAAATGAGGCTAGTGATATGGGGAGCAGAACAGGCAGGCCGAGAGGGGTGATCAGTTCTATCCGAAAGATTGGTCAAAGGCAGACTCCCTCCCCACTAAATTCCCCCAAATGTTTACTTTGGGCTTCTGCCCATCCAGATAAATCAAGCTAACAGATTAGGAAGTTCATAAAATTGTATTCCTAGGTAATGACATGCAGAGAGGTAATAAATATTCCCTCTGCTCTGGTGGCTGCTGAAGTTGGGGGGAATCCTCCATCTCTTTTTCCAGACCTAGGAGAGGTCTCCTGGAAGGGGGGCATTTGAATTAGAATTAGCTCTCTAAAGGTGAGGCCGGAGCAGACGCAGTGGGGAACCCAGAGAAGTGACTGAGAGTCTGGTTACTCTAAACTCCTTCAGGACCTAGTGGAAAGCCAAAGCCCAGCCCGGACAGAGCTGCCTCGGGGGGCTCCTCCGGTCTCAAGGGCCTCTGCCAGAGCCAGCCTCCCCAAACACCAGGGCAGACTAGGAGAAACCCTTGCGTCGCCAAGAACATCCTGGCCCCAAGATATGGCAGGCCCTTTACTATACATTCACGCTCAAATACACAACGCGCACACACACACACACACACACACACACACCCCTTCTAACACGAAAGAAATTTCTGGATTTCACTTTGTTAAGTAAATCCACAGAGGAAGAAAATGGATGCGTGACTGCAGAAAAAACTTTGTAGGAAACTTCGTACAAACGGCAGCAAGAGATCCTCAGAGAAACAAAATGCTTCAGTTTTACCCCCTAGTCTCATCTCTCTCAGGGCTCTGTCTTTCTCCTTTTTTCAGCCAAGTTTCTTCTCTCCCCAGGTACTCAGCACAGACACTTCATTTTCCCCAAGCAGATTCTTTCCATCCACAATTGGACGTCCTGACTTCCTTAACACCAGGAGTTGAGACAAAAATCCAGTGGCAAACAGAGACAGAGTTTCAACTTCTGTGCTCCTCGCCCCAGAGCAAATGAGTGCTAACTACTTACATGCCAAGGGGGCTGGGGACCTGTGGGAGTCTCCTGATGCTTGGAGAGAAGGAATTGGAAGATTGGTGTCGCCGGTTCACCCTTCTTCTTTTTAACTTAGCCATTGAAGAGAGAGATTCAAAGCTGCACTAGCAGGCACTCATGCTCCTTGCCTCTCCCAGGACTCTGGGCAAAAAAATCCCCAGTCCTACAAAAGCAGTGGCATCCTATCTGGAGACGGAGGCTGAGCAGCCTGGCTTGGGAGGGTCGCAGATGGGGGTGGGGGAGAGGTCAGAGGCGCTGCCGAACATAAAGGCAATGGGAGAGAAAACGCGGTGTCCTCCCCGTGAACCTGGGCTGCGTCCTCCCCCTCAGCCTTTCCCCACCGCTCAACTCAACTTCAATAAAAGCCTTCTCAGTGAGGCAATAGCAGGATCGGGTGGAGCAATGGGGACCAACATGCCGGAGTTTGGGGCCCCCCACCACACATCCCTTCCAGGAGCCGGAACCCATTCTGGGTGGTCAGGTATGAGGCAAAGGAGAGCTTTGGGAAAAGTGGAGAAAACAACTCACTAGAGGAAAGGCCAGAGGCCAAAATCTTCAAAAATTCAACTTAAAGGGCTTTAATTTTTTTTTCATATGTCAAAAATTATGGATTTCTAATGCCTCCCCTTTTCGGACCAAGACAGAAAGAGACAGCAGAGACTGTGCATGTGACAAGAGAAAGAAAACAGAAGCTGGTAAAGAAGGAGATACATATGTTCTGATCTTTTAAAAGCTACTTTTCCTGAGTATCTTTAAGTAAGTTCTGGAGGAAAATAAATATATATAGTGACTGCCCCCCCCCCCAGTTCTTCTCTCTCCAGATGAGCAAACTTAGGAAAGAACTGCGGGTCTGAAGTCAGCCTCATCCTCCTTTCCATGTCAGCTTCTTCATAGCTTTCAAAGACACCCTGGCCCAGCTCTCAGACTTTCCTTCCCTTTTCCCAAGGACAGTTAGACATTCCCCCCTTGCCCTGCCCAAAGGCAACCTACTGGAGATGATAGGGGCTACAGTCAGATCAGGCCCTAATTCACTTGATTCCATAAAATAACTCCAGGTCATTGTTGGCACTGCTTCCTCACACTGTAGGCAGCATGCTTCCCTGTCTCTAGGGTACCACTGAGGGAGGAGAAAGTAGACTTGAAGGACTAAGCAATTTTCCCAAACACACAGACATGTCGGGCGCACATACACACCTACTCCAAGTACCACTCAGAAAGTAATTTAAGAAGAAATAAATTTAAAATACACCAACCTGATCTTCACAACTTGATCCCATTATTGCCTTTCACTCCAGAATTTGGAATAGAAGAAAGGGGTACCCCAAAGCACCTGAGGCTGCCTCTCTCTTTCTACTTCTCATTAACCTCTAAAATTTGGATAAATCGCCTGAGAAGAGTTTTACCAACTGCCCTCCGCCCACCGTCTTCCAACAAACAAGCAAAACACTGAGCAGGCCTAGCTTGGGGCCTGTTCTCCAGGACCAGATTTATTCTGGAGCCTTTAGCTTGAATTAATTCTTCAAGTAATCCAAGTTAGTCTTTTCCCCTTTCTTCTTCTCAGCCACAAGGAAACATGCATAGATTTCAGGTCATCCCCACACCCTACCAGCACCTGGGAAGCTGTGGGAGTAGAGTTGGTCCTTGCTTCTTTCTGAATCATTTCTCAGCACCTGACTGGCCCATGAGAAAAGTTAGGAGAAAACATAAAAAGTCCTTTATCTCCAGGGATCAGCCTTTGAGGCCTACCCATGCAGAGGGTTCTCTCAGGCCTCTGGCCTCTACTTCACCCTATTCCCCAAGTCCAAACAAACAGAGAAGCCAATCCTGACAGGTCACTTTGCTGCTTCAGGATCATCAGCTCAAAACCTGGAGTCTTCTAAGGAGACTAGATTTCCAGGGAATATCATCTTCAGATAGCTCGTCCCAAAGGAGCCCCAAAAGAGGAAAACTTTTCTCTCTCCAGCTCCCTAAACTTACCTTCCAGTCTGCAGAACGACTTGATAGAAAGAGGAGGAAAAAAAGAGGACAGAGGAACAAACAAAAGGAAGGGATTGTGTCTAACTACAGAAAAGTGGCTCCTCCACTTAGTGCACTGTTAAGTGCCCCAGGTCTGGCTTCTCTGCAGACTCAAAATAAGAGGACAGAATAAATCAGTCGCCACCTTCCGTGTTTCTTATCCCAACCCCCTCATAGGTTTGTCTAAGGCCATAGGAAAATTGGGAGTTGGGAGTTAAGCTTTGTGTGTTTGCTTAGAGTAAACTTAGGCAACTGTAGAGAAGGTAGGATGTTACCAGCCCAGGAGAAGGCGGATGAAAAGAAACCATCAGACATTGAGGTAAAACTAATTCACATCCACTGGTTTATTATTGATCACGGGGCATTTCACACCGACACTAAAATTCTTTATTGCAAGTTTTACAATAATCAAGTAAATTCAGTCCAAAAACACAATAACCATGATAGGGGGTGAGGGGAGATTCCACCTATAGACTGCCTCTCTGAACTGAAAGTTCATTTTGATTTTCTTTTGGCTCCTCAAACTGCACAGCTCTGAGAGGCTCTCCAGATGCATTTAGCTTTGTCTGCTGTCCTCCCCCCTCCTCCCACCCCCCCACAATAATACAAAAGAACTTCATAGCTTTGTTCTCCTTAAAATGACTTCCCCCTCGCTAACCTCCCCTGGTGCATTTTCAATGCAAAAGGCCTAAGGAAAGGGGGGAAAGAGGAGGAGAATGATGAGAATTAGCTTAAAAATCTCCCTTTCCTTTTTTCTTTCCTCATCTCCCCTGAAATTTACCCAGACCAGACCATTGCACCTTGCAATATATAATTTTTCCAGCTTTTTTTCTTAAAAAATAAATTACCCCCCCAATGGCCTTAAAAAAAAAAAACCCAGCAGGTACCATGCTAAGACAACATCACATGCTTAAAAGGGTCCTTAACCGTGGAAGGGAGAGGAAGGGATGGGGGCTTGTTTATCTGTTTTGTCTGTTTGGAATTGACGAAGGAAGAAGCGGGACGAAGCGAGAAAAGAACCAAAAAATATATATATATTAAATTCTATAAATAAGAGTCAATTTGTGTGTGAGGGGAGGGGAGGGTGCGGGGTGGGGGCAGAGGTGTGAGTTATGTTTTATAACCTGGTAATGTCCTCTGCCCGCTGCTGCTCCGGCGGCGTGGCGCTCTGGGAGTGGTCTTCAGAAGTGCCCGGGGTGGCTGCCGAGAGCGTGCTGGGCCCAGCGCCGGCCGGGGGCGCTGACCTGACTTTGGTGTTGGGGAGTCGGTGGTCCTTCTTCCATTTCATGCGACGGTTCTGGAACCAGATTTTGATCTGCCTCTCAGAGAGGCACAGCGAGTGGGCGATCTCGATCCTTCTCCTCCGGGTCAGGTAGCGGTTGTAATGAAACTCTTTCTCTAATTCCAGGACTTGCTGCCGGGTGTAGGCTGTCCTCGAGCGCTTGGGCTCCCCTCCGTTATAATTGGGGTTCACTAGGAGGGAGGGGAGGGAAAAGCAAATAGTGGGGTTCACAGGCAGCAGGCTCCCCGCCCCCCACCCTCACCCCATCCTCAGCTTTGAGGAACAGGAGGAGGGAGCGGTGGAAATAAAGTCGTCAAGCTAAATGGGTTATAAAGAAGTTGAAGGAAGCTAGAGACTTTGTAGTGTAATAAGAGGGGAATCCTCATTGTAACGACACTGAATTATTTATGCGCCCTTAGAAAGCGAGCATAGTTTTCACACATACATAACAGATCGTAGCACATGGCTCGGACTGCCCAGAGTAGCTAAGCCATAAAATTTATGGGGGATGTAATTACCCATTCTCGCTCGTAAATCCAGTTCAATTGTGCTAACCCAGAGTCGCTCCTGGAGAGAGAGGGGGAAGGAGAGAAAGGAGGACGGGGCCGGAGGGGGCCGGGGAGGGTGGGGAGCGCCGGGGAAGAGGGGAGGGGGGAGCAAAAAGCAAAGTTGCCTACCCGTGCTAACGTGAATTTTTTTCATCCAAGGGTAGACTATGGGTTGCTTGCTGGCGGCGCTGGAGGGATGGTCTGGGGCTGGCTGGCTGCAGGCTGGCGGGGCTGGGGACGGGGAGGCAGAGGCGCCTGAGAGAGGCGCCGGCTCGCAGAGCGGCTGCGATTTCTCGGGGTGGTGGTGGCCCGCCTGGGCCGGCCCGTGGCCTCGCGAATTGCCCGGCCCCTGGAGACTGGTGCAGCTATACTGGCGCTCAGGGTAGCTAGGGCGCGGAGGCGGTGGTGGGTACAGCTCCTGGTGATGATGCTGGAATCCCGATTCCCTGGTCCGGCCGTAATATTCCGGACTGTGTTCAGGGATGTAGCTATTTTGCGAATATTCTTCGCATGGAGGAAATTTCGGATCGATGTAGTTAGAGTCCATCAAATACGAGCTCATGATCATTAATTTCTGGAGTGGAAAATAATTTTTCTCGCTTTGTCGTTTTTCTGCTCCATAAAGCCCTCCTACTAGCTAGCGACCCTGTAAAGTTACTTTCACCATGTGACTCCGCCGGCCAATCACACGGAGCAACCCAGTCCCCGGATAAGGAACCGAATCGCTTTATTCAAAATGTATCCAATTTTTTGTGTGTGGTGGTGGTGCTGCTGCTGGGGGGAGGTGGTGGGGGGATGCCTGGCAGAGGCTAGGGTGCCCCCCGGCGCACACCCCTCCAGACTGGCGACGCTCCCCTGCAGAAGGAGATGGGAAGCTCGCAGCTTCCCTCCCAGAGCCTGGGCACCGGGGGGCTGTCGGATCTGTGCCTCGGCCCCCGCCCAGGGTCTCCTCTTCGGCCTCCAGTGGGCCCCGAGGGCCTTGGCTCCAGAGCTATTCCAGCGGTCTCCCTTCATGGCGATCGTGTTTCCGTCCGCATAGGTCACCGGGCAGCGCCCCTCTTTCGCAGGAAGAGGAAGTTGAATGAGGACTGGAGTGGAGGTTGGATGGGGAGGGGCCCCAGCTGAGCCGAGGAGGCCAGAGAGCCTGGGGTACCCCCCATCCAAGGATCCCAACGTCCAGTCCCCCTCTCCCCTACACACTCACCCAACCCTCTGGCCAAGGGGCAGGCGGGGTCCCAGCTGGACTGGGCAGGTAGAGGCAGCAGGATGCAAATGATTCTGACGTCATTTCTGGAGGTCTGGGGGGTTGAGCCCCCGCTGAAGAGAGACAGGAAGTGGTTGGCAAAGCAGAGTTTAGGAGCCTTGCCCTCCCCTCTACCCACTGGCCCTCCCTGCCCCAGCCCCAAAGCGGAGGATCTCTCCTACTGCTGGCCCCGCTTTCCGCTCTCCGTGCTGCCGGCCTGCTGCTCTCTGACGAGGACCTCCCAGACCGGCTCCTAAGGAGTCCCGGCGGAGAGGAGAGCTCCCTGCCCTGAGTCAGTGCCTTGTGATGTCGCCCAGCCGAGATCCTGAGAGATCTCCTTTCCTCATCCTCCCAGAGAGTGGACCTAGCGGAGGAAGGCCTGTCTGGGTACAGCTGGCTTGCTTAGGGCCAGATACTGTATCCATGTAACACGTGTGTTTACATGTAAACACGGAATCCCAAGGGCCAGCTCCGGGCTGCCTTCCAAAAAGGAGGGGTGAGGTCACCAAGCTGGGGAGGCAGGGGAGGCCTCGGGGGTCTTCCTATCCCTCCCCATCCATAACCAAACCCTGATGGGGTGTCAGGGCCATGGGGGGGCAGGGGAGGGCTGCTTTCTCAGACCCCTCCCTGGGCTGGGGGTGGTCACTTCTTAGCTCCAATTCCAATTAACTGATCTCCTAACTCAGAGTTGGGGAGGGTAGCAGAAGGGAAAGCCCAGGGAGGGAGCCGGGTCCCCTTGTTGTACTTGATAACAATTATAGTTTAAAATCATAGCTTGCCGGGGCTCGGCTATATTTTACTTGATAACAATAAAAGTGACACATAAAGTTAACTGTTTATGTTTTATTTATTAGACTAAATCTGCCAGCGGTGGTAGGAGCGCTTGCCTCGTCGCTACAGCTTTTATAGGGCTGTAAAACGTCATAAATCAGTCTCACGGAATCGCCCGCACTCTTTGTGTCGGCGGTGGCGCAGGGCTGGCGGCCGCTGGCTGCCTGCTCCCTCCTTTCCACGAAAAGTCGTAATGTGATTTTTTTGCCTCTGATTTTATTATTATGATCGCCGCCGTGATTAGTCAATCTACCTTTAATTCGCCGCCCTACGCTGCCTCCTCCCAGCCCAGCCTGGTTGACACTTGAATAAGTACCTTTTAAAACGGCATAACAACTATTTGAGGGTTTAATTAGAACATCTGCAATTAAGGGAATGAGGAGAGGAAAGGGAAAAAAAAATAAAGCCCTCGTGAGAGGGAGACCGGAGGCAGGAGATTCCTGACCTTCTCTTACTACCTTTGGGATATGGAAGCGGATCACCACTTCCAAGTTAGTGCTCACCTTGAGGGCTGGAATAAGTAGGAACCTGGGCCAGGGGCGATGCCCAAAGAGGCTCTCCCCACCTGCGACCCTGGATCCCTGTCCTGCTCCGATGCTTTGGTTTCTATCCCAGCCTTAGGGCCACTGCTCAGTCCCACAGGGCCCTTTCCCTGCTCGGCCCCCCTCAAGGGAACAAGGGTACACTGGAGGGCCACCATCTCTCTAGTAGGAGATGCCCAAACTCCCAAAGTTGGCACAGAACCCTGGCCCACTTGGACATGGGCCCTCTTAGTGTGAGAACTGGCTGGTTTGTGGGAAGAGGAATTTGTGGCTGTGAGCGAAGGGGAGGCACCTCTTTGGTTGATGGTGGTGGGGATTCCTCTGAATGTTTTTGTTATTTTGTTGTTGGGGGTGGGTTAATTATGAATTGCTGGGAGAGGGCAGGAAAAACTAGTACTGAATCCTCTGAACAATGTCTTCAATTGCCCCATGGAGAGGTTCAAGTCTGATGGAACTTTGGTAAAGTAAGGGAGGTAGGGTTGGTAGAGGGCACGGACTCTTCCAGCCCCCCCCCAGACTCCCTTGGGGCTATGCACCGGGACCTAGCTCCCCCACCCTATCCCAGCTGAGAAATTCTCATCCATACCTGCAAAGGTGGGCTATCTACCTGTCTCTCCTTGCCTTTACCAACCCTGTTCCCTACCTAAACCCTCTTTTCTTTAATCCTCACCCTCCTGGACTTATTAGGGTGATTTTCCAAGACATCACCTACCATGCCATTCCCACCCCAGGTTTTTAAGCTCCTGCAGGTGGGTTGAGAATACCTTCTTGGGTTGGTATGAGTGAGGAGACAGAGTTCAGATGCCTCCCACTGAAAGTCAAGTCTGGCTTTGACTATTAGTATTAAATACATATATGCATACTTGCTGTTAATATTTATTTAAATATTAAGTGCTCCTTTTAGGGCTATAAAGATGTGGAGTTCTTTTTTTGAGGCTAATTCAATAGGAATATCCAGAAGGTGATGCTAGATTTCCCCAAATAGGTCCACACTCCTCTACATCATTTACCAAAAAAAAAAAAAAAAAAAAAAAACCCAAAAAACAAAACAAAACAAAACCCCAAAAAGCAAAAACTCTGGGTTCAAATAGCTTAAAAGCAAGGAACATGCCTATCACATGGATAAAATATCTCACCACACATACACATGCAAACATTTTACCTGATATTATTATAACCATGACAATAAAATCCTTTCAGAGGACGCTTGCACTTAGCAATGGCTTACTTGAGATGGGGTGGGGGCACTAACGCGGCTCTCGCCTGTGATGCATCCTTGTATCTGGTCCTGTCTTCTTTTGTGCGCTCCCCTCCTGCCTGGCCAGCCCAAGGACTTCCACCTCTGCTCTGTCCTTCACCTCACTCTGCCCAGTTTTATTTTATATTTTCTCTGACCACCTTCTCCAGCATCCAAATGCTCTGCCTTCACATGCCGCCCCACACCCCATCTCCTTTCTAAATCTCGATCTGGTTTCTCTTTTGGAAACATGTTCCCGTACAAAGCGCTTCCCTCCTGACACCACTGAAGAAAAATATGTGTCCATTGTGTGCGAGGCCTTATTGTGCCCAGATTACCATACTGACCGTTGGATAACCCATATTCCTCCCCTCCCCGGTAACAAGCTGCTGGCTGAGATCTCAGCGGCTCTACAGATTCTGTGCTGCGTTACAATCTCACCTCTCACACTCCCTGGATTTTCTAAGGGAGAAAAATAAATGGGAGAACCAATTCAGGATTTAGGGAGCAAAGTGAAGGAAAATAAGGATCATTCTATTTTCCACTCTCCCAAGTGCAGGTCTTTTTTTTTTCCTCCAGTATATGTATATGTATATGTTTTGTGTTTTGTTGTTATTGTTTTAGGGATTAAAACTGCAGTATGTCTCCTTTTTTCCTTCAAATAAATTGACTTTTTGATGTTATGTAATCAGGCAATTCATTTCATTTTGATTTTTTTCTCCCCCGGGCAACTTGAAAACCCCAAACTGAAACAATACTCTCACACCATTTTTTTCTTTTGTGTACGTATGAGTGTGAACATAGATATATGTGTGTTTCTGTCCCTTTCTAATGCCAGCAGGCAGGGCTAATGTATGCAAAAGAATATGCAAATGCTTAATTGATTTTTTCTTAAATCTCTTGTCAGTAAAAGTAATGAATTGGCCTAAAATGATTTTAATAACCTGAACGTGTCACCAGAAAATACTCAACCTTTTTTTTTTTTCCTCCTGGAATGGCTTATAGTCTCAAAAAAAGCAATCATGGAATGTTAATTTGCCCCCTTTAAAATATTAAAGATGAATTTCTCTTGTTTGTTCGGAGACCACAGGCAAGGTCCGCTTGTGGATTTCCCCCTCCTTGCCTTGCCTTCCTTGGAATTCAATTTTCCTCAAATCTTGTTTAAAGTGGCTTTTTAAAAAGTGGCCGCATTTTAATATTGGTTAGACAGAGTGACCTGCATTTCACCTCGGGTGTTTGACTTGTTCCAATAGGTCACTGCCATGGGGTTATTGATGGGGAAACTCCATTGAAATTTGTCTCTTCGCAAATGGCCTTTAGATCTTCCAGCGAGTTCAATAACTAGTTATAATGTGGAAGGGGAAAAATGAAGGCCCTGGGCTAACGAATTTGATGTTTCATTTTTATGCTGGAGAAATTGTTAGTTAGACATGGGGCTCCCCATCCCCCTCTTCGCTCATCCCAACCCCAAGGCCCCAGCACTCCCATCCAGGGCTGCTGGATTATTGTCCCTTTAAAACTTGGATTGAGGTGCTGCTTTCTCTCTCTCATACAAGCTTTACTTCTTCTTATGAGTACTGTTGTTGCTATTGTTGAAAATTCTGACATGTGGATGCTGGAGGCTTGCTGTGCTGAAGGTTTGAAACCTGAACTTTCTTTTCAAGAGGAAGACTTTTACTTTTAAAGGAGCCTTAACATGGCCTCAAAACATCTAGAAATCAGGCTGCCCTTGGTTTGTACAGGGCTCCCCGGCCTGGGCTCCAGAATTGAGGAGGAGAAAGGAGACTGCAAAGACTTGGGGGCCTACGAGGGTATCTTAAGGTACCCTCATCTGCTCTTGGCCTGTAAACTGGCAAAGACCCATGGAATTAGACACCCGGAACCAAGGAAAGAAGAGGCTGAGAAAGGCTAAGGAAAGAGGGAAAATTCCACAGAGCAGGGAAGGGAATCCTGGGTCCCTTCCAGGCTCAGAGTCAGAATACATGAGAATTGGTTGGGTCACCACTTGCCAAACTCTGACCTCTTTTCCCTCACAAGAAGGGCTTCCCAGAAAGCTCAGGGCTTTCAGTAACCTGGTCTGAGCAGAGGACCATGAGAGGGGCTAGTGGAGATACGGTAAGGTCCCTCCTCTTCTAGAGTTCTCAGGAGTGGGAAAGGGAAGGGCAGAGGAAGAGAGGAGCCTGTTTTATTCTCTCCAGTGACAGCCAAGTTGGGGAGCCCTTGACTTTTCCAGAGAAGATACTGCCGCGCACAGTCTGAGGGGTGACCCAGTCGCACCAGATCATTACTGTTATTAACCTCAATACTAATAAAAAGACCTTCCACTTGTAGAACAGGAAACAGAGCGACTAGTGCACCTTATTTTCTCTTCTTCCAGAAGCTTGGCTGTTCTTCTCTGCCTACGAGGGTCCTGTCTGCTCAGCCCCTGTAACTAATCAGCTCACCAGCCTCGCAGTCCCTTCTAAGCCTGGCTCACCAGTCAGTCCTGGTCCTGCTGCCTAGACCCCGGGGCGGGGAATAAAGACTGAAAGAAATATAGAAGTGCCTGAAACTAGGGTGTTCCTTCCCTACCTCCCTCAGTCCCCTCAAACCCAGAAGCAACGTCTGCGGGGCCACCTGGGTTTTAGCCAAACTTGCCTCCCAAGGGCCAGCAAGCCCGTGGCACCACTGGGATCTGGGGAGCAGCCTTGCGCTGCGACTTCGCGTCTCAACCCCACAAAACCGGGGAGGCAGGAGAAGCGGCTAGCGCTGGCTTCGGGATGGGCCTGGAAGAGGGCACAGTGCGTTCTTCCCAGCCAAGCCGGAATCAATAGCGATCTGTTACAAACTTCCCCGCAGCCTGCCTCGCTCAGCTCGGCCTCGGCCGCGGGCGCCCAGCTCCCAGCCGCTCGCCCGCTCGCCCGCACCCTGGCCGCCTCCTCCGAGCCCGGGACCCCCAGCCTCGGGCCTTGCCCCCCTCCCTGTTTTAATTACGTGATTGATTTTCGCTCGTGCTGCTTCGGGATGCCTCTGCTTCCGACTGTTTAAATCTTTCGGTTCCCTTTTTGTATTTCGAGTCTTCCAGATGCGCCGTGACTCCGGACGCCCCTGGGGCACGCGGCCCGAGAGCAGCGCGGCCTGGCTCGGTTCGGCTGCTTCGCCCCACTCTCCCACGACGCGGCCTCGCCGGGGAATCCGGTGCAAGCACGGCGCGGCCCGTCTGCAGCCGCCCCTCGGCGCGGGCTCAAACTGTGGTCCTGCCCATTCGCTTTCCTGAATTATGTCGTGCTCCATTATTCTTTGATAGAAAGAAATGTTCCCTCTTTGGGTTATCACTTCGTGCCTGGCCTCGGAGCTGGGCTCTCCGCTTTTTGTGTGTTTCAAAGTGTGTATTGGAAGGTCTGGATTGAGACCCCAGGAAGCTCGAGCCTCACGGGGCTCTCAGGCCCCGTCCCCGAAACTCCTGGGCCTCGCGCTGGAGGCCAGAAGCGCCAGGAGAGGCAAAGTCGGCCACAGCTCTACGTCACCGAGTGCCAGCGGGACCGCAGGGCTGGCGGTCCTGGCCGCAGCCCCTCACCCGCAGGAGACAGCTGGATCCGATTTTCACTCCACGGTCTCAGACGGAGGCCCCTCACCCTGGCAGCCCCGGCGAGCACCCAGCACCCGGCAGGATCCTGGGGTGGGCTGCAGGCACCTACGCCCAGGAACACAAGGTTCAACCTCCTCACGTCAGGGACAGGTGAGGCGAAAGGGGAGGTGTTTACTTTGTGAGAAAAGCAAATTTAGGGCTGGGGGAGGTAGGGAAAACAAGAATAAAGAGCGGGACCGATCCCCCATTGTAGCTCACCTCTTTCCCTTACTGTCGTCTGGAAGGTGAAACTCTTCCTCCCTAAACTGCTGCCTTTATGCTTAATCGCTCATTTATTTGCACCTAATAAATACTTCTCTGCTTATTCTCCCATGTCCTGTTTATTCATTCTTTGATCCTCCCTAAGGAAGTAGTGATGAGTTACTAGTAGCCATATATATATATATATATATATATATATATATATATATATATATATATGTATATATGCAAGTCTAATATATATGCTATATATATATATATTCCTCAGGGAGAAGGGGGTTGAAAGTCTTTCTCACTGAGGAAGTTCAGCGAAGCTCCAGTTAGCCACAACCTTCTTCCTGTCCTTTGACCTACAGCACCCCAATTTCTGTCCCCAAACCCTTCCCCCACAGCAGTGTTACTGGGTAAATAAGAGTCCGCCTGCCTTGCTATTAGGATTCTGGAGACGTTGGCATCTGTAGCAATCATTAGTCAAAGCTGCAGAAGCCAAAGGAGCCGAGGAGTTGGACAGAAAAAATCTTGGAAATGATATACAGGAGCTGAGGAGGCATCAATCCCAGCCGATAAGAGCTTGGCTGCCACGAGGGAGGTGGCCTGCTTAATTGGGCTCTGGGCACCAAGAACAACTGGGGAAGGGGTACCTACCAGTTGTGCCTTGCCCCTGGCATCACTGGACCCCACTGAAATAGTTAGTTAGAACTTAAACACCCTTTGCTCCAAATTTCAAAAACCCTGTCAGGTGTGCCCCTGTGTGTGTGTGTGTGTGTGTGTGTGTGTGTGTACAAGCCTCTTGCCCTGAGAACCAAGAGGAGCTGTGAGACCGGACTGTCCCTTGTCTTTCCACTCCTCTTTGGTGACTACTTTGGGACTTACTGCAAAATGGGGAGTCTGGGCTGGGGTATCAGGTCCCAGAGACTGCCTGGAGGTTATGTTGTTAATTCCCAGAGTGGGATTTCAGGGAGCAGGTAACTCCTTTGGTCTACAGATAAAGACAGCCTTGGAAACAGTGAATCATTTTCTGTAGTAGACAAAATATCCAAAATATATTCGTTCCCTACCTCCCTTCACTGGATATGTTTATAATTCAGAGAGACAGAAAGAGACAGAGAGGTACGGTAAATTTAATTTCTTCTAGAGGGGGATGTATGGCCCTACACACAGATATACACATCGTGAACCGTTTCTAAGCATATGTTCAAACACCAAGTTTTTAGAAAGCCTGCAACGACTATAAATATCTCCAAAGAGGTAGCATCAATATGTGACTAATTTATAGGGTAGGACCTTTGAATAAATCTAGATAAAAATTTCAAAATAGAGATTGAGGAACACACACTTAGTTCCCTCCAACTGAGAAAAAACTCCAGATATTCATTTAGGTGTTTAGAGAGAGCAATACCAATATATATCCCAGAATATATGCAACTATTATAGAAGGATTGGTAACGTGCATACAAGAATCAGAGCACTGAATGTTCACTGTGGATCTATAAATCTGAAGATCAATAAATCTGCATTTAAATGTGGAGCAGAAAGGGTGTGAATCATATATCCTGATGCCGACATAGAACGATCTATAAATACATTCTCATAGAACTCTAGCTCAGCTGTCTGTAAAGATGCACGCATTTGCATGGTGTCTTAAAATGGGGGGCATTCTGTGGTGTGTGTGAGTTGGAAGTATTGCAGCCCAGACCCACAGCTCAACAGGGAGAGAGACCTGAAGGGCTCAGGATATGTTCTGGGAGGGGAAGAAGGCTCACTATCATTACAAAGTAGAGCCATTTGGGGAAATGTTTGGGTAGCTGTTTGGAGACAGCTTCATAGACAAGATATGAAAAGCCTGTAAGCTTTGACACACACCTGGACTCTTCTTGAATACTGCATGAAATCCAGTTTCAGACTGTAGACTTCCCTCTATTCTCATGGAGCTAGATCAGGTCCCTTATATGCCTTACTTCCATTTCCTCTAATTTGTGGCTTCCATAAGCTCTCTTTCTGTCTCACGCACTGTAGTTCCCACTTGTGTCTAGAAGGAATCTGGGGCTTAGGAAAGATGCTGTAGGGAAGGTAGCCCCGGAAGAGAGGAAAGCCTGTAGGAATCATGCTATTTGCCTTTGAAGTTAGTTCTTTTCTGAAGAGGCAGTTGGAGGACCAGGGTCAGCCTAGGCCAAAAATGAAAAACTGCAGTTTTTATATCTGGAACTCTGAACAAGATTATCAACTGACTCTTCTTATTGAAGGATTCAGGGGACTCTGAAAATGCCTCTCATCTTTTTTTTTTTTTAAGTTTCTCCTTCGCTTTCCTTGGGATGGTAGGCGGGAAGGGGCTTCCGATGGGCTTGGTGAAGTGCAATCCAGTCTAGCTGGCCAGATTGGGGCAGGGTGATTTACAAAGCAAAACCTCAGATGCTACTTCCTGAGAAGTCTCCAGATCAAAACAACCTCCTCTAGGCATTTATGACCCCATCTCTACTCTCAACAGGACAAGCATCCTCAATAAAACCTTGGCCCACGCCCCCATCCTCTACCCAGGGGAGTGGGTAAGACACAGAATCTGAAATGAGAGATCCGACCCTTCCCTTGTTCCCTTGTTCACACATGAACACACACATGCATGCGCGCGCACACACACACACACACACACACAGTTTTCTATCAGAAATTTGACTGTTTTAAAGAAGTGTTTTCTAGAAAAGATTTCCCCAGTGTCTGAACAAAGAAGCAGCCCTCAGGGGTTTAGAGGTTGAATCTGCAACAGTGGAAAGGGTATTCAGTTCCATGAGGATCTACTCTCCGGTTTATTCTGGCTCTCCAATTCTACACAATTAAACCTGGGCCAGTGGACATGGAAGGCTTGGATTCTACCATCCAAAGGAGCTGCTCTAGGTTTCAAGCCCAAGGCTCCAAAGGTGGGGGCAGAGAAGACAAATGGCTTCTCTCCTGTGCTGATGGGAAGCATGGAGTGGGACAGGGTTGAGAAGTTGGTTGGAGGCTGGGTTACTGTTTCTAGCCCAGATTTCTGGCTTCCATCAAACCTTATGTGGACACCTATACAGACCCTTTCTCCTGTTCAGTATTTTGGAGTTCAGAGAAAGGGAATGTGAGAACTAAGGATCTTTTAAAGGACTGCAGGAAGTGAGCCCACACATTCCATTCAGCTTTTCTGGGGCCACAGATCATGGAAGAGCTAGGGAAGTGTCCTGCTTCTGTGCCCAGCATGCCCAGAGGCTTCTATGGAACTTCTAGCACAGCTTCTAGGGTTGTCCTCAGAATTCAGGACAAGGTCCTGGATGACCTGGTTCAACCTTCTGGAGTCCCACCTTGTGTGTGTGTGTACACACACACACACACACACACACAAGTTCCCCTTTTGCCCCTACTGAGCCTTAGGAATGGGAGAGGGAGCTGAATCCCAGGGTGCCTTAGGGTTTAAGGACAAAGAGGTGATCTCTGTTACTACAGTTCCTAGGCCCAGACCCTTCCTGAATTTTCCTTGAGCTCCTGGGGCCCAAGGAACACAGCCAGGGGCATTTTATCAGAACACATCATTAAAATTCTCAAGCACCCAATAAAGGGGGTCTGTGTGACTTTCTTAGTCCACTAACAGCAGAGCCTTCTGCTTATGTGGAACCTCTAGCCCTAGAAGCCCTAACTTGATTTCAAGTTTTCTTTCTTCTCCATTTCCAAAGCCTTCAGAGGCTGCAGTTCCGCCACAGAGCCAGCCCTGAAGGACAGTGCTTGTTCTCCCGGCAAAAAGGACAGAGTGAAACCCATGTAACAGTGTTTCAGTACTGCCACTCCCAAACCAGCCCAAACCATTGTTTTAGATAGAAAGGGACACAGATTCAACTGACTTGGGCACCAGAAGGAGCCGAGGTGCTCTGAAAAATCTCTCTTCCCAGTGTCCGTGTGGACAGAGCCAACCCAACCCAGCCCACCTGGCTTTCTTTTCTCAGCCATGATGGGGCCTGGTAAGCCCCGAGTGAGATGCCTCATTGAAAGGATCGGTTGGTGTCAGACAAGGCTACCTACCACATCCTCCACTATCGAAAGCTGAATATGAGCTTTAATTCTCACTCAAATCCTGACTCATGAAAGAGGCAAATGGAGCAGTGTGGTGGAAGGTGACTTGGGAAGTGGGATCCCAGTGATTTCTGAGGTCTGTCCACTTTCTGGTTTCTCCACCTAATTTTTCCCACCTGGCTTGTGTCAAACCACCCTACTAAGAAGACAAACAAGCAGAACCAGCTCAAATCCAGTGCTCCTCCCTCTCCCACCTTAACCCATCCTTAACGCCTCTGGATGAAGGCTTAAGGTGTAGGAATGTAGTCCATCAGAACTCCTGCTTCCTAAATTAAAGAGTGAAGATTGGGAAAATGAGTGGGCAGAAGCCAAGGTAAGCTGGAGTAAGCAGGGTGTGGGTTCAGGCCCCACACGCTTGTTCGGGAAGCACAAGTATTTCTGGGACACACACACTCCTGTGCTATCAAATGCTCTTGCTCAGAAAAATTTTCTTTCCCTTTACTTTTTGAGCTGACCCAAGTAAACACAACACCAAAACTCACACTTTCAGTGAGCTGTCGTTTGAAACCTTGGCCAGGACATGTATCATCACCTAGTCTCTCATAATACTTATATAAATGAAGGGTGAGGAAGCTGGGCATGATGGCACATGCTTGTAATCTCGGGAGGCTGAGACAGGAGTCTCACTGTGAGTTGGAGCCCAATCTAGGTTACATAGCTCAAGCCCTGCCTGAACTACACAGAGATTGTCTCACAAAATAAAGTAAAAAAATTTTTGAAAATATGGAGGGTAAAGAGAGTCCTGATTCTTTGTGTCTACTCTTTTCTTTTCTCTCTTCCTGGCTCAAAAGTATTTGACAAACTAGACGAACCAAACATGACTCTCAAAAACAATCTCTAGGGCCGGTTTTAGCTCAGTGGTTCCACATGCTTGGCAAGCTTAAGGTTCTGAGTTCGATCACTGGTACCACATATCACAATGCTGGGCGTGGTGACTTAGTTTGGTAATCCCAACACTCTGGAGGGAGAGGCAGGAGGATTGCTATGAGTTCGAGGCTAGGCTGGGCTACATAGTGAGTTCAGGGCCAGCCTGAACTACAAAGCGAGACCCTGCCTCAAAAATCTAAAAAAAATACCCCAACCAACTAAAACAAAACAAAACAAAACCCTCTGCATTGGTTTCATCCTCAATCAATTGAGATAGTCTGATAAAAGGAACTCTTCTAATTGCCTGGTTTGTTGTCATAAAGATCAGAAGAAAATGAAAACTTTTAAAAGGTAAGTCTATGGAGAGTGATAACAATCAGAATTTGGATTCAGGGCTGTAGTTCAAATTTGCATTGCATCCTAATTTAGTTCACCTCTCTAAACTGCAGAGAATTGGACAAGATCACTCTAGATGATGCTCCCATAACTTCAGATCCCTATACAACTGAGATTCACCTTGACATACAGCTTTATTAGAACACAAGGACACGAGTCAAAGATGACTCAGAGGGAGGGGACTAGAATATGCTCACTGCCACTCCTCCCTCTGAATCTGAGATAGGCTAGATCCATGGGGTAAAAGCACAGAGAGAAAGGAGGAAGAAAGAGGAATGGAGGGGAAAGCAAGGCAGAGACCCAAACACTTTTTGCCTAGTGGTTGATAGGGGTCATGTGACCTCATATAGATTCTATATAGAGCATTCCTGATTGGTTGCTTGACTTTTTCTAGGTTAAAGACCCAGGGGCAAAATTAAGATTTCTGGGCCAGTTTGAACACAGTTGGCGCCAGGTTTCTGCCCATCCCCCGCCTCTGCAGGGATCTAAATTAGGTGGTGGTGGTGATCAAGAATCTCAGGTCCCTTTTGTGTTTGCCTTGTTCCCAACTGAAGTCCAGAAAACAGTAAAAAACTGGTCTTATTGTAAGGCAAATTATTTGAGAGGAAGGAAGCTTTGTTGTTTCTGGGAAAGGAGGAGGAGAACTTTGGAGTCTAAAGAACAGAAAAAGGACAAGGAATTCATTGGATGCCTCAAGAGGCAGTGTATAAATTTGTAAAACATACAATATACTCACACAGCCTCCACAGAGAGAAATTGGAAAGGAAATGGGAGTGAGACATGGCTGAGGTCAAGGAGTGCAGTGGAGTCTTGCTAGGGTGTGGGACTTCGGCTCTGGCTAAATTCCTGGTTAAAGACCACTGGACTCTGCTAGGGCCCTGAAGAAGTAGAGGGTAGAGAAGACCAAAGGAAACTCCCTTGTCCCTGATGCTTGGATTGATAAGGAAGTTCTAGAAATCTTTAAGATCACACACTGGTGGGAGAAGAGAACTCAGGAGGGAAGGGGAGAGGAGAAGCTGAGAGTTAAGTTTTTGAGTGCATTGTTGGAGAAAATCATCCAGGATCCTAAGGCCTGTCGGGAAAATAAGGGTATCTGGGAGGAGGGTGTAGGAGGCCAAATCTTGCCAGAGGACTGAGCCCTGAGAGCAGGCATCAGGGAGCACCTACACTCCTTACAAAGGAGTGTCCTTACTGAGTGGGCCTGATCCACCTTCCTCTACTGAATTCTTTCTTCTTCTTCAGTCCTTGGCTTTGGGAGGCCTAGGTAGTCTAATAGCATGTCCTCTGCAGTCCTCAATTTCTCTCTCCCCAAGAGACACCAAGACCCTCTTTCCCCAAGGAAGCTTCCCTCATATGAAGATTGCCACCTTTGCTCCCCTCCCCTTTCTAGCCCTGCTGAATCCCTCCCAGTTCTCAGGGACCTGAATTCATGTCACTTGCCCGGTTTAGCTCCCTGTGCAGGCTACGTGCACCAAGGAGGGAGTCTGCACACACAGGTGTGGGGAATATGTGCTTTATGCCCAGTGTCTCTCTTGAGCCTGCCTAGAAACCCAAAGGCGCCCCATCCGAGGACTGCCTCCCCTTACAAGGCCCACACCGGACCCTACTAGCTCCATCCCCTAGAGGCCACTCCAACCTCTGGCTGGGAGCTTTCCCAGACTAGCTGACACTGCCTCTATTCCTTCCCCCATGTCCAAGAAGCAGCCCTACTCACAGAAGGAGCCCCTATAGGCTTCGTGGGGCCTACTTTTACCCCAGGCAGGGAAGACCCCAGCAGCTAGAGGCAGGAGGAAGCAAAACCACACTGGCCCCCGACAGACCAAGGCCTCAGGTCTTGGAGACTCGGAAGCTATGTACCTCCTCTGCCTAATGGTGAAGGGGAGAGGAGAACTTTAGGGGCAGTCCAGGCAGCAGCTGTGGGCTCTGTAGCTCCAGAGCCCCCTTTTCTCTGCCTTTCTCTCCAGCTTCCTTCCCAGCCTGGACTCTGGGCCACTGGCCAAGGGTTGAATTGTTCCCCTCCCTGGAACAGGGGACCCCAGAGGCACTTTACACTGGTCTAGAGTTTACACATTCCTACAAACACCAAACACCCTTGTCCCTGCCTCAGGCATTTTTCCCCCACCCCCGAATGAGAAAGGATCTCGAAGAGCCAGGGCTTCTTCCTACACAAGCTGACTTGCAGCCGGCAGAGTAAGCAGCAGAGAGGGGAGGCCTGGTCTGAGAAGTCAGTTCCCAGCAGCTTCCTCCCTTCTCCGGCCCTGCCTAGGAAGAAGGCCTAGCAAAGCTTTTCCTCTTCCCCCCTAATGAGTGGGAATTACCTTCTTTCAAGGGGTGGGGAGGGAGTTAGGTAAATGGAAGGAAAGGTCTCAGAAGGAGAGAGAATTAACTTACAGCGTTCGCCTGGGATTCATTTTCGAAGATGTAACCTCTCTCACCACCATCCCCAGCGCCGTAATCCCCTCTAACTGCCAGGCCCTCTGTCCTAGCATTAAACCTCACCAGCAGCTGCGTGGCTGGACAGTTAAGATTATATATGATGTAAATATATTGTGGGTTTGTCAGCTCTCCCTACACCATAAAACTTGGTTTAATGACATCACGTGGTCCCCCAAGAGCCACTCACGGGCTTGCCTTCGGGCCATTCACATAAATAACCTCCAAAAGTTTCAAACTCCTAAATTCACATAGAAGCTGTGCCTATTTCTCTAATGCTCAGTTACACTAAAAAGGCCTCGTGCTGCTCCTTTGCCCCACCCCCACACCCCCTTCCAGGGTGGGGAGGAAGGAGAGGATGGGTCCTTATTTACTTACTTACTTATTTCCATAAGGACCTATCGCCTCGAGGTCGTGTTGATATTTTTTCTTCCTATTTTTTCCTCCTCTCTCCTCTAATTGCTCAGAGTGGGCCGTGTCCCCTCTCCCCACTCCCCCGGGAAGGTAAGTCATGCTTCATCCCCTTCTTTCTTGCTGCCAGAGTGGGTGGGTTCCAGGGCAAAGGGGAGAAGCAGGCTTCACGGTCTCCTCTGGGACCCGGAAGCCCTCCACTCGCTGGCCCAGTGCAGTGCCAAACCCTGGTTCTTGGAGACTGTGCCAAGGGGCTGGCCGGCGGGGCAGCTACTCCTAGACACTAAGCAGAAGCTCCTGTGGAGGGTCTGGGCCTCACCAGCTCCCAGCGCAGGGGAGTGTTGCGGAGGCCTCTGGCCGCTGCAGCCTCCACTGAAGCCGAGGCCGAGCCTGGGCGCAGGCCTGCAGACTGTGACAGCAGGGAGGCGAGCAGGTAGGCACGACAGGGTCTTAAAACCTGGCCCAGCTGAGTCCCCGGGAAGGAAAGGCCAGGCCCGAGCCCTGCTGGGAGGGGCATTCAGTGCTCAGCGGGGCTGCTGCACCTGGCCGGGCAGGTCTCACCAGCATCACCCTTTTCCAGGCAAAAGTCATTTTGGTTCTCTTTCCAGTCTGTCCCCCGGGGGAGAAGCAGACCTGGGAGGCCGCAGTGGCGAGCGCCGTGACACAGCCCCTTTCTTATTTAACTGCTATCCATTGGAGACGCCAGTGCTTCTGCATGCTTCGCTGCTCACCCAATAGTTTTACTCAGCATGGAGAAAAAATTAAAATAACTCCCTGAAGAAAATTACACATTTTATTTCAGAGAGGGAGACGGAGAGACTGAGCGTTGGTGCTGGTGGGTTGGACTGACCGGCTTTGTGTAAGTGGAAGAGAGACATGACCAGGACCCTAACCTGGCCAGAGTTCAGTGTGAAGGGTTAGGGTGGTAATCCTGGGCGCAGCTCAATAAACATGTGCCCGGATCTCCTATGTGCTAAGTGTGATGCAAGAAAAGGCTCTCAGGCCTTCTAACAAAAATGACAGATGGGTGGCTCAGGCAGCAGGATAAGGACGAAGTCAGTCCTTATAATAAATCCAAAGAGCACCAGCATTAATAATCCTATTCTCCCTGCCCCTCCCCAGAACCAAAACCTCCTCCCTTTCCCTCCAGGCTGCTGCTGGAGCAGCTACTAGTGCAGATCCAGACCCCCACCCTAACAGTGTGGGGGGCCTAGGCTGGGCTCCAGGAAATCACCCCATTGTGGGAGGCAGGAGAGGAACTGCAGTAAAGTTTTATGGACCCTTCCCACATTTGTTTCTCCTGCAAAGTGCTTCCTCCCTCTGCCCATCCCAGGAACCTGGAGCTGAGCTGAGCTGTGCAGAGTGGGCCTAAACCAGCCGTAGGCACCACCTGAATTAGCTGCCTTTCTATGGTCCCAGTAGGTTACCCTCCCCCTCCAAGCAAAATCCCAGGGACTGAGATAAATGATGGCAAACAGACATGACTCTGGCCTTGGTCTATGCAGTTCTCATCCTGGTTAATTTTCTTAGCTCTAGGAAACATTCTGAACATTTCTGGCCAGGCAAGTACACCAGCGGATTGCTCTCCCCGCCCCCCTCTCTCTTGACATCTTAGAGAACTGAAGCATATTTTGCCAACTCCCTCAAGTATTATACCTCCAAGCAGTACCAACTTTTTCTAGCAGATCTTTCTGGAGCCAGATAGGTCCCCAGCCTGAGGGCCCGGCCCTCTCTGTCCAGGAAAGCCCTTTCAAGGAGGATGAAGCCCCAGGAGAGATTTTCAGAGGCCCAAAGGGACCAAGTATGAGCATGCACCATGCACGGCGGAGCCACTAGTCCCTGAACGTTAGGTCTGGCATACAGTGGAAGCTACTGCCAGTCTAGAAACTTCAGATGCTTGGATGCCACACGGAAAAGCCAGTATAAGTGTCCTGTGCTTTCCTCCTTGCCCCAGGGGCCCTTTTTGGAAGCAGAAGTCAGAAAAGAAACTCGATTTCACTTCCCTCCTCTTGTCGCCCTTAGAAACACCTAAAAACAGTTCTTTTAGAGGGGAGCCTGAAAGATTTTGGGCCTCGCCCGCCCTGTGCCTTACAACCCATTTAGACACTTACTCAAACGTCCCTGAACAGATAGGATCCGCTGCATCTTTTTTTCTGTCCACTTTTTTGTCTTTATTTGATATGACAAAATATAGTTTCGGGAAGGACCTGGAATCAATAAATAGTTGGGCAACAGCGATGGGGCAGCAGGGCAAGAAAGTCATGGCAGGGACTATCGAACAGCAAGGAGCCTTTAGGGTCACTTGCTGGGCTCCGAATGGCAGAAAGCCCCAATCGCTGAGCTAGCTAGCAGGCTGGGGCTGCGGGCCTGAGAGGGCATGCAGCAGGCAAGGGCTGGGGAGGCTCCCCGACTCTGGGGTAGGGGAGATTGGGAGAGGGTGGGGCAAACACAAAGGCCCTAGGCCCATGTTCAGTCTTCTCCCGTCCTTATACGCAAATCGTTAATAATATGTGAAGACCAAGTTTAGTCGCTAGGAGGAAGCACCCCGGTCTGGCCATGGACAGGCACCCCAGTCTGCCAGGCACAAGCACTCTCTGCGCCTGTGGCCGCCTGCCTCGTCTAGCCAGAGACAAAAGAGAGTGGGAACCTGAAAGTTGGGGTGAGGGCCCTGCAGCCCGGGGCAGGGCCCACCTTAACTCAGGCGACCCCGCCAGGGGTTGGGGCCAAAGAGGTGGTTCAGGCGGAGGTTAGTTCTGCACTAGCCTGTGGTGCCCCAAGTCCTGTGCGAGGTTACCCTGGGCCCCAGGTGCCCAGCTGAGCTAAACTGAACTTTGCAGAGCTAAGGGGAGACAGGCAGAGCGGGCGGGCTCGGCGAAACCCTGGGTCAGCGGGAATGCAGAATACCAAGGAAAAGCGCTTTTGTCTGAAGGCCCAGGAGCCAAAGCTCCAGCCCCAGCCCCCCCCACCCCAAAACATACAGAGAGAAAACCCGAAAAGGAAAGGCGCAGGGACCAAAGCCGGTTGGGGTGCTCTCCGAGGGTCTCCCGGCTGCCTCTAAAGAGCCTCTTTGCTTTTCATTTTGGAATCTTTCTTCCACTTCATCCTGCGGTTCTGGAACCAGATCTTGATCTGTCTCTCGTTGAGACATAAGTTGTTGGCGATCTCTATGCGCCTGCGGCGAGTGAGGTAGCGGTTAAAGTGGAATTCTTTCTCGAGTTCCAGAGTCTGGTAGCGCGTGTAACTGGTTCGGGACCGCTTGCCGTCCGTCTCTGGAACAAAAATCCCCCCAAGCCAGGAAGGGGTGAATAGCGTGCAGCGCCCCAGCACCCAACCCAGTCCCAGAGCCCCACCCGCCGCCGGAGGGAGACGCAGCGCCGCGAGACAGGCCCGGCGGGCCGGGCCCAGCCGATCCCAGGAAAGGCTCCTCCGCCCAGGCAGGAAACTTTCCGCCGCGGCCTTCACTCAGCAGCCGGAGGGCCGAGGGGGGGTGGGGGGAAGAGGGAGACCCAGGCTCGGACCGAACAATAAGCACTCTCGAGGTCCGAGCACCGGGGACCCCCCTCCCGCCCCTCCCGAGTCGCTGGAATCCTCCGGAGCCGCGAGCGCCGGCCGAGCCGGCTCCGCAGGGGAGGGAGGAGGGAGCCGCGGGGGGATCCCCGCTCCGAGCCCCGCGCTCCTCACCCTTCAGATCCCTCTATTTTTTTAACTCCCTCCCTCTCCCCCAAAAATTGAATATTGCCTTTTATACACGTTTTGTTCCTATGATCCAATTATGTCGTCGTAAATTTGGGCGCACACAGCCTCTAAGCCTTTTAGTGGACAGTTTTACGAGCCATTGATGCCTGGATCGTAAAATTTATGGCCGCAGGTTTTTTTTCTTTATTTGCCCCGCATGGCCTATAAAACCCAGGCGGACCCGAGCGCGCAAAATGAAGTCCTAAAGTTTACCGTGGCTCATGTGCAGTTTGGTCATCCACGGGTAAATCTGTGGCGGGGCCGGCGGCTGGCTCAGTCCGGCGGGCTGCCCTGTCTGCGCCTGCTCCTCTTTGATCTCCCCTCTGCTCTTAGCTCGCTCCTCCAGCGCCGGGCGAGCCGCCTTCTGACTGTACATCCCGGGGTTCAGAGGAGCCGCTTCGTCTCTGCCCAGAGCGTGTCCCGGAGCGGCCACGGCGCTGCAGGCGGGGCGGTCGGGGTGAGCCCGGGGGTTGGCAGCCATGTCTACCCCGTGGAGAGAGTTGGAAGGCGCAGGCGGTGGGAAAGTGATGCTTAAATCCAATCCGCCGTAGCAGTACCTGGATGCCTGCACCTCTGAGGCCGATCCATAGTTCCCACAAGTTTGCATGTTATAGGCAGGGATATTGGGGCTCTGCTTATAGAATGAATTGGCTACGTAGGAGCTCATGGCGGGGAGGGCCCAAAAAAAATTTCTGCACCCTTTTTGATTAAGGGTGATTTGTGACTCTTTGAAGTTGAGGGGTTTTTTGTTCTCCAAAGTGCACAATTTATAGGTGGAGATATCTCTTTCTTTATCCTATGCGCTCTTCCCAAATAAGGGAGCCTTAAATAGAGTCACGTGACTCGAGCGGCCACTCATAAATTTGGCTTGATGACCTCCGGGAGGTTAGTGATGGAAGCCGGCGAAACGCATCTTGATATGTTGGCAAAGACCAACCAAGGGGGAGAGGGAGCGAGACAGAGAATGAGAGGGAAGGGGGAAAAAAATGGTTCTTGGAATTGGGGGGTAGCCGGGACAACGAGCCCACAGCGACACCTGGTGCTTATATGGAGGAATTGCATCCTGACGCGCCGCCTCGTCTTCTGGTGGCTCGATTTTCCACCCTGTGAGGGTTGCTGTTGCTGCAAAGATTTCCTTAGGCAGGCCTTTTAAATTCTACTCAAATTTGAGAAAAAGACGACGCCTCATTTAGGATGTGCAGAGATGCTTTGTAGTGTATAACCCGTTCTCCCGAACTCCAGGACCTGCTAAACTTCAAAAATGGCTGAGTAGAAAGGCAGCCTCCGCCCAGGTTGGAGAACCCAGTGAGTTTACCTCAGGCTCCTTAATCCAGAGGTTGAGCGCCCTCACCTCAGAGGCCCTAAGGCCCGACACTGCTGAAAAGATGCCTGTGAGCATAAGAAAATGGACTCAGCCTCTGAAGAGGTAGACAGGACGCCGGAGAGGAGAGAGTTCCTGGCTGGGCACAACTAGACAGGAACCTCAGGAGGCTGAGTGCTGGGGACTCTGGGATGAGCCTAAAGGTGAGAAGTCAGGAGGATTCGGTTATGTTTCACCAGGGCAGGATCCTCAGAGTGGCAACAGGCAAATTTCAAGAAAGAGAGAGAGTTTGCGTGTGTACATGTATGTATGCATGTGTGTGTCTAGAACCAGACACAATGGGATGGAAGGCTGCTCTGCAGACTGTGTGATCCTCATGTGGTACAGATGGTAGATACTTTAGATAGAAAATAGATGTTACACGAGGTCATAGAGAGGCAAGATTCAAGCGTCCACAAATATTACATAAGCAAAGCAGAGAGAAAGGCCTGTTTGCATTCTAGGAGAAAAGTCCCTAAACCAGCCTTTCCAGGAACCTTAATCCGGAAAGCCAGTTAGAGGGCAATTTCTAAGCTTTCTTGGAAGCATGCAGAGGACCTGGCTTCTGGTTCAGGACAGGCGCCTGGGCAACCATGGCAGCCTTTGGCCGGGGTCTCTGTAGCCCTTTCCCTTCCTCTCCTTGTCCCGAGTTTCACTCTTTCCTGGCTTCTTCTCCCCCTAGACATCTTCCTCTGTCAGGAGAAGCCCCCCTTCCCATTGGCTGCAGAGGTGCTGGAGAGTCTGGAAAACTCTGGCGGATTATTTCCTTCGGGGAGATCCTTTCACCACCTCTCCCTAAGGCCCACTCAGGTTTCTCTGGCTGGGCTTGGGAAGAGAAGGCGGGAGCTGAGGAATGGTTAGGTGATGCACACCCCTCACCCACTAGGTCTGAGGAGAGGAGAGAAGGAATCAGACTGGCTGGGGCTGTAAGGAAGAAGGAATTTTGTCCAGGCCGTCAGGAGTCCCAGCGCAGGCGAGAGCTCAGTTTCCAGGCTTTCTCTTTCGTGATGTCCTTGAATCACTCAATCCTTGCCGAAGGACTCGAATCGCGCGGTCTTCTGTTCCGCTCCGCACTCCGCCTCCGCCACGTTTCGCAACAGCCGGCCTGGCGCGGGCCTGGGGGCCCTGCTCGCTCTGCTCCCCTCCCCGCGCTCCTGGGAGGGGCGGGGGCGACCCTGGTGCCTGGATAGTGCTTCTTTTCTGGCCTTTTAGGGTCCTGGGTTCAGCAGCCCAGGACTTCAGACTATCCCTGGCAAAAAGAAAGGCTTGTGTGGAGCTTGGAGTCTAACCTGACCAGGGCTTCCTCATCACCCCCCTCCTGGCCCCCAACGAAATCCTAAGCGGCCTTTTTTGCTTTTTTGCGGGTGTGGACTGCTGGGCGGCGGCGCAGGGAGCCCCGAGAGGCCTCCCAGCCCCCCAGCGCGATCGCAGGAAGAGCCGGAGGCCGGGACGCGGCGCCGGGCTCCCGGAGAAGGCGAGTGCGGAGCGCTGGGGCTTTGCAGGCGGCGGGCAGATGCGAGAGCGCGTGGGGCCTGCGCCAAGACGGCGGGCGAGCGAACCGACAGAAATGCGGATATAAACTTTTAAAAATAATATCAGTTTTATTAAATATTCGAGAACGGATCCAGAGGTCGGATTTATACAGGAGGGTAACACGAGGGGATTTATTTATTTATTTATTTATTTACTCCTACTTGGCTAAACAAACGTCATTCACTTTTTTCTTTTTGTAATTTTCCCTCTTTTTTTTTCTTTTGAAAATGAGATTGGAACACTGACGGTGCTAAACATAAATATAAATACAGAGACCACAATACAGCTAAAAATATTCACACAGAAACGGTCACAGTTTGTAATATGCCATAATGACCCCCAGGAATTTTTAAATACAATTTGCCTGGTCTGGGCATTTGCTGGGGCAGAGGGGCCGGGCAGGAGCTTTGGGGAGGCCCTGGGGGTTCTGTGAGGCCCAGACGCCCTCCTTGGGCCTCCCGCCTTTCCAGGCTGCCAGGCTGGGCCCTGAGGCCCTGGGGTGGAGGCCCCAGGCCCGGGAGCCGGCTCTCTGGGCGAGGGGGGGCGTGAGGGAGGGGGGGTACGATCTCATTTGGAGCGAAATCTGTGGAGTCTGAGCGAGGTTCAGGGAAAGTGCCCCCCAGGCCTGGGTGGGGAAGGGGCCTGCAGACGAGCAGGGAAGAGCTAGGAGGAGGAGACCGTGGTGAGGAGTTGTTCGGAGAGGGAGGGGTCCAGAGCCGACTTTCAGGTCCACTTTTGACTTCCTAATTTTGTTCTAGGGAGTCAAAACACATCAATTGTGCCAGTGATAAATACAGAGTGTGTGATTAGGGGAGAGCCGGGATGAGCGAGGGAGGAGAGAGGGGTGGCAAGGACAGTCCTGGTCACTCTTTCTGTTTCTCCTCTTCTGTCTCTTCCCGCTTTTCCTCTTTTCCGCCCAGGCTGTCGGCAGCGGCCCCTCCGCCGCCCCCCGAGAGTGTGGATGTGAGATTAGATTCTTTTTTCCACTTCATCCGGCGGTTCTGGAACCAGATTTTGATCTGTCGCTCGGTCAGGCAGAGTGCGTTGGCGATCTCGATGCGCCGGCGCCGCGTTAGGTAGCGATTGAAGTGAAATTCTTTCTCCAGTTCCAGGGTCTGGTACCGGGAGTAGATCTGGCGGCCGCGCCTCCGGTCCGCTCCGTAGCCGACCCCTAGAGATCCAGGTACAAAACACACTAAAACGATCAGCAAAGCATCTTTCCAAGATGATTCCGCCTAGCAAAGTCCTGGCTCTCCCAGCTTGCCCCGCAGATCCAAGCCTCCTCGAGCTCTAGCTCTCCAAACCCGTTTGCTCTGCCCCACCCCCCTGGGGTTACAGCGAGTACCCCGACTTACATAGTCCTCCCATAGGAGGTAGATAGGGTCCTAGAGAACTGTCGGGAGGGGGGCAGGGCAAAAACCAGGCAAAAAGCTGCCAGCCTAAAAACTAATTTTTGAAATATCTCCGATACTGAAGATAAGGGCCCCTTTCTCAAGGACTGGGCTCCCCCACCTTCCTGAGCACCCCACCTCTTCGGAAACTTCTCCCCACTTTTCTGTCCTGTGCTCTCCACCTTCCTTCTCAGCCTAACTCGCAGCCTTTGGGGGGCTCCCGCCTCTCCCCCTCCCCTCACCCCCTGCCCTGTTTTTGCCCCCTCAGCTTGCCTTGGAGCCCTCTAGTCCGGCCGGGCCGAGGGGCCAGGCCCCTGTGAGCCAGTGCGGGAGGCAAGCGGAGGGGGCAGAAGAAGGGCCCTGTCGCGGCGTCGGCGAGGAGACCAGCGTGATTGTTTTTATGGGGCCATAAAAAACTCTCTCCGCCCGTTCTTCTAGGGAAGCCGGTCATAAAGCCAGTTCAGTTTATTTAATTTATATCTCGGAGCTGTAAAACTCACCACTGTGCGAATTCATTCGCTGCATCCAGGGGTAAATCTGGATACTGGCTTTCTGGTCCTGGGGCGCAGTCCTGCCCTGCTCAGAACTAAAATCCTGAGCGATTGAGGTCTGTGTGTTATGTCCTAAGGTGTTTTGTCTGCAGTTTGAGAGCATGTCTTTCTCCTGGTAAAAGGAATTAGATCCATAGTCATACGGCCCCCGGCTGGAACTGAACACGACATTCTCCTGTGGCGAATAAAAGGGAGTCGAGTAGATCCGGTTCTGGGCAACGGCTGCTCCATAGGTCGAGAAATGCCTCACTGGATCATAGGCGGTGGAATTGAGGGCGACGTTGGGGAGGACGTCCTGGCCCCCGGCGAGGTGGCAGGATAAGGAAGGGTTAGTGAAGTAGGAATTCATCCCTTTGCCTTTACCTGGTCGGGCTATGATTTCTTTAATATTTATTTCTGTCTCCAGTTTGTACTCGGAACTAGATGGTTATAGGGACGGCTCCAATCCAGGACAGACAAAATGACAAAGTCAGCTGACCCCCTTCCAGCCAATCACAAGCCAGATGTCAAGAAGGGGGAAAAAAATCGCTTCTGCTTCTGTTGATTCCCTAGTTGAGACTAAGTGTGTGCTTTGAAAGTAAGACTTAGGCTTCTTTTTTAAAAATATGTGTAAGGGAACTGGTCTGAGGGGGAAAGAGAGGTGCCTGCCCTTGAGCAGAGCCTTGGAGTCCCGAGAGAGAGAGAGAGAGAGAGAGAGAGAGAGAGAGAGAGAGAGAGAGAGAGAGAGAGACTCCAGGAAATCTGTCAGCCCCGGCTAACTTTGCTCTGCTGTGGCCAGACCCTGGGTGGGAGAAACCCCTATATTTTCTATCTGGTTTCATCTTTAATATCTGCTCCCTTCTAAAATTACATCCTGATTTCTTCACGGGGAGCCCTCTCTCCCAGCTCCAGGGAGGGCTCAGAACTGCTCTAACAAATTTGGTATGACGCTCTAGAGTGAGTCTCCATCACTGAACTGATATATTTTTCCAATAATTAAAAAATAAAAAGGAGGAGATTTCATAAAGCATGTCTTCTGGAGGAAGGCGAGTGAGCCTGAGTCAAGTTTAGGGGGTAAGGAGAACCATGAAGTTTAAAGGGGTGAGGGGGACTGCAGCATACAGTGGTGTGGGCACAGGGGCACCCACATCTGCTCTCCTCTGCCTCCCAGCCGCTCCCTGCTCCTCCTCAGGACCCCCTTTTTAGGGAAACTTGGCAGCATTTTTGTGTAAAGGGGAAAAATATACAAACATACAGTAGGAAAGACAGAGAAAGAGGCAGAGAAAAGAAAGGGAAGAGAAAGAAAACTCTGAAAGTCTTTCTAGAGACATCAGCTCCTGTTTATGTTGGTGAGAATTTATGATTGGGAGCCAGCCATGGCCGGTGGGATGATTCACGGAGGGGGGGGTGCTCTCATGGACGGTGAGCTTGGTGCAGGCTCAAGAGCCTGCAGAGGTCAGAAGCCCCCCACCCTCTCGGGTTCACTGCCCTGCCAGGGGAGGCGCCCCTGGACCTGAGTCTGAGGCTGGAGGACTCTGGTAAAGGGCTCCAGGGGAGTTCTTGTCCAAGTGCCAGCCACCCCTGGACTCCCAGAAGCCTCTACCCTGTTTCTTCCCCTCACCGTGGGACTTTAAAAAAGGTAGAAAATGTTAAGAAAAGGCAGCTGGGTCTGAGACTTCAGAGGGTGTTGCAGGCAGCTAATTGAAACAGCTTAAGGTGTGCAGATGGAGATTTCCCCCTGATCCAAACTTAATTTGATATCGTGACATAGGCAGAAAATGCTTTGAGTTGACAAAGAGGATAGTGGGGCGTACACACGCAGCAGTGAAAGCTCATATTTTTCCCTTCACTTTTCTTTTGGGGGGGGTGCTGACTATAACAAGAACCCGGATGTCGCCTGGATTTTTATGATCTTTTCCTTCTGTGTAACAAAGCGGAGTAATCAATGGGTAGCAATAAAGCCATAAACGGGACTACGCTGGGGAAAAAACTCGTTTATTCATCTTCTGTAACGTTAAGATTTCCCTGGAGTGTCGCTAGGGGGGAAAAATAAAGTTTTGAACCCAAAAGCAGATCGTGTGTGCAAGGGCTGGTGCAGACAACATGTTGGTTAGTGTATGATCCTCATTAGGGGGTTGAAGAGTCTTTCTGCTAAGTTGTGTTTGATTTTAAAAATCCAGTCCCCAACCCCCTCCTTCAAAAAGGAAGGAAATCGGTTGACATTTAGAACAGAAAGGGAAAGATTCTAATGAACGTGCCTCCCTTTGGACTACACTTTCTTCTCCACAAGGAGATAAAGGTGAGAGGGTGGAGGAGGGTACTTAAATAAAAAGAAATTTTCTAAGAGGAGGTATATCTTCTGGTGGGGACATGGCAGGTACACAAACACAGACTCTAGGGTGAGTTCCTTTTTGCTCCTGGATCCAGCTGTCCTCAAATTCATAGCGTGCCTGGGCAGAGGTTTCCAGCAGCTGGCTGGGGCTCCAGTCCCCTGGAGGACAAGAGACAAGGGGAGAGGAAAAAAACGAGGGGGAGTACCCTGGGGCTGAGCGCAGGAACAAGTCAGTGCACCCCTGGACAAAAGTAGCCTCTCTCAGCCTCCTTTCTGCCCTGAAGGTAACCATGTAACAAGTAGAAAAGGCCGGAAGAAATAGTCAAATCCACCCCCCTTTTCGGAGCAAGATTGCTAGAGGGATAAATCATGTCAGTGGTATTTCTTTCAAGATATTAAATTGTTGCAGTGTACAACAAATTGAATGATGGAAGATAGGATGCTTTAATGAGGTTTTGCTTTCAATGAGTGTTGATTTTCTATCTGTTTTTAAATCTCTTTTATGGGTAAGAAGGAGGTAGCTTGAAAGAATGAAGGGGCCGCTGGGGAAGCATGGGCTGCAGCCCCCAGCAGGGATGTCTGAGTTTCTCTGAGCCCTTCCTTAACCAGATCTGGAGAGGAAATGGGCCCCAAAGTTGAGACACTCTCTTTTGGGGCCTAAAGGTGGTGGGCTTCAGGGTGGGCGACCTGAGGAGCAGAATGTAAGTCTCAGGCCCAGAAAGTTAAGTGTTTTATTACGTCCCTAAACAGAGGGCAGAGACTGAAAGGTCTCGCCGATTTATAATGAACAGAAACCAGCTGCTGGGAGAAAAAGGCAGAAATGCTGGAAGGGGGAGAGGAGGGGAAGCAGAAATACAAATAAATTCCCCAGTGCTTAAATACCTTTGGAAAAATTAATTTCCATCACATTCTCCTCCATCACCTTCTGTTCCTGGGGAAAGAAGCCTCCTGCTTTGAGTCAAATCTTTAATTATGCAGCTGAAATTTGCTGGAGGATTCGCTCCAAGGGGGGAGAGCAGGTCAGAGGAGCCTGATCTTTCCTCTTTTGGGTTGTATTTTCCTTTTTCATTTCATGTTCATTTTATTTTTTTGGCAAAGAATGGCTATGGGGGGGCAGCTGGGACTTGGATTTTTCTAGATATATTTATATTTTCCTGTGAAATTTGTCTGAAAACAATTATGGAAACTCATCAGCAGAAGCAAGAACAGATGTTTTATTAAAACTGCACTTGGGCTCTGTAAATATGCACAAGTCTTGGGAAGGAGGGAGCGAACTCTTTCTTTGTTTCTATAAAAGAAGCCTAGAGGAATGAGAGAACACCCCCAGCCGGCCCGCAGGTCTCTGAGCGGCACTGGCCCGGCCCTCGGAAGGGCCTTCCGCATCAGGCATACGCAGAGAACTTGGTGTCCAGAGTAGATTTTCTGCATTTGGAACTCTTAATTAATAGCTTCAAAAAACATATTTTAAAATGCAGAAAAGGAATAAAGGGGGAAAGTTTGCCGCTCACTGCCCTAGCCCTCCCTTCACCAATCCAAAACACATGCTTTTCATGAGAACTAATTATAGGAGGGGAATTTACTGCCTGTGCCTTGGGCCTGAGTATGGTGCAGTCACTGGCCAGGAGTCCCCAAGGCTAAGGGTAGCGCTGGAACGGGGCACGTGGGGGTTTCCTAAGGAAAGCGCTCCTACTTCAGCCAGCCTCGCCCGGCTCCAGACTGGGGAAAGCTAGGGGGTCGCTGGGCTCTGAACCTGTGGGTGATTGGGACAGGACCCCATCCCGGAAGAGGTTCTTGGGCAGGCCTCACCTCGCCTGCCTTTGCTTCTCGCTCTGCTCTGCGAAGTACATCAATTTAATTTCGTGGGGAGAGACACTGAAGGTGAGCAGGATGAGAGCGATAATATTTATTTGGGAGACAGTCTTTCCTCAAGGTTCTCCCGAGTTTGTGTTCTCCCCAGATCCTAACTCCGTGAGGACGTTAGTGACTCACCCCTGCACTGCTACACAGACCCCACTCCTGGCTGCCGGTGGCGCCCGCAACTTACAGCTTAGCGCCTCCGGAGGTTGCTTAGGGACCCCAGCACTGGGGCTGCGAGAAGCAGTGCTCCGAGGGCCAGGCAGTTGGCTCCTTACAAGCTACTGCATCTGCCAGACCCCTCCGACACCCTCTCTAATTTTCCAGAGCCAGAGAAGAGCAGTTGCCCTGCCGGCTTCTTTTGTACCACTGGGCAAAGGCCAAAATCCCTCTTTGAGAGAAAGCCGAGTTTTCAGTGATTGCTCAGCTCACCTCACAAGAGCTCTATTTGGTTAAGGCTTTGCTGTTCTAAAGGGAGTGCTCAGCGGGCCCCACTGGCTTGCACTTTTTTTAACTTAAAAATTGAAAATAAACCTACCCCAAATGGCTGGTGTTTTGTGTACAAGCTCCTTTGATCTCCTTGGAACGGAGTGAAAGGACTGGAAAGAGCTTCACCGTCTGCCAGAGAATGGAAACGCACTGGCCTGGTCTGCTCAGGGCTCCGCAGCATGGCTAACCCTAGGGGCTCCCAGTTCCTCACAGACATGGCTGAGGAGGTTTTCTGGGCATGTACTCCCTCCATACACAGACTGCATTCCACTCAGGACACTCCTCCTCTCAAAGTTCAGGCTTGAAGTCACTTGGGAAAAAGTGAAATTTGACACACCCAACCTGGAAATAGATACCATTTGTGGGTGCTGATATTCTTGGGGGTCAGCTGGGAGGGGGGCAGAAGGAAGGGGCCAGATGGGGCATGTCAAACTGCTGGGAACTTCCCCAAACGCCTCAGAGGCCTACGCTGGGCTGGTGACTCCGCTCCTGAGTGAAGAAGAGGTGGGAAGACTGCTGGAACTGTTTTTGCCTTATTGCAACTCAACAGAGAAAAAAGGTATATGGAGGGACTCTGCTAACTCTGTCATATTTCCTCTCCTGTCTCTTTCAGTATTTCTGCCTGGCTTTTCCCTCCTGGCACCCCACTGCACGGTTGCTACTATCAGCAGACAAAAAAACCCTTACACTGGTATTCTGTCTGGCTTCTCAAATCATTTCTCTGGATAAAGATTAAAAAATAAAACAGGCCCCAAGTATCTCTGCTCCATCCCACCAGCTCTGAGGTCTCTTCCTTCTCCAAATGGAAAGAAACCATTTCTGCATTTGGGGGGCCTAGCCTGGAGTCCCGGCCTTCATCCCAAGGAGCTGAATATCAATGGAGGAGGGGCTTTGGAAAGTCAGTGGCTCAATGCCTCATCCCTGCTGGGGACTGGGAAGGAACTCAGCCACACGGGGACACTTCAGGAAGCAAAAGCAAGTGGCCCCACTTGGAGGAAAAGTGAGAACCCAGAATATTCAGAAAATCTTTGGATCTCAGGAGGTTATCAGAGGAGGAAGGAAGGGCAGAAAGGGCCCGCTGCTCAGCACTATACCAAAGGATCCCCGGCTCCCTGGATTCTTTTACACCCCTCAACATGGAATATCCCTTGAACCTCTTCTGAAAGTTTATGAAAATCGTAAAAAATCAAGAACTTGGCATTTATGACGTCACAGTCACTTGCCATATGGAAATGGTAAATGTCATAAATGTTAGGTACGGCGCAGACGCTCTGTGTCTGGGCGCAAGAAGCCCTCCTCATAGCTTTTTCTCTTTCCTCCTCTTCTTCGTGGCCTAACTCCTATTTGAAAATAAAATGTTCTTACATTCTGGAACCATAACCCAACAATAAAATATCATCTTTACTTCCCCATAAATAATTTTATCCTTTACTGTTTGCAATCTGAAAGAACCCTTTAATCTGTGCTGGTGAAAAGAGGGGAAGAAATGAGGAGGGGATATTAATTTCAGAAACAAGAATATTGCTTCCGTTGATGACACGCTTAGATTTGATAACCAGGAACAAAATGAAAGGTGACGAGCAGTCTCTCTGATTACAGCTGGCATAGTGGGAGATTTGCAGGATGTCTAGGGAAGGGGCAATTTGATTTTGCAGGAATTTTTAAGATTTGCTGCTATTTTGGGGGGTTGAGGAAAGTGAAGGGAGAAGAACAACATGCTTTATCTGGCTTTATGAATCTTCCATATCACTTTCATTTAAAACCAACAACCTGTGTCTCAAGGAACCCTGCAGCCAGGAATGGAGGAGTGTGATGGGGGCTCCACACTAAGCGGGACTGTGGCCCCCTTAACCAAGCAGTTAGCAGAGGAAAGGAAGAAAAGCTGGAGGCAAGAGGAGGGCTGCTTGGAAGTCTCTGCACCACTAGGACACCCGGAGGTTTATGGTGTCCCCATAATTCCCCTGACCCTATAAACGGCGGCCGTATTTTGGGGGAATTTCTGCTTCCTCCCCTCTGAAAGTGAGAATCAGGGAGCTGGAAAGGGCAGGAGGGGGTGGGACAGGCGGAGGGAATTCGGACCGGCTGTACTTTGTTCTCCTTCGACGAAGATGCTGGTTTGGCGGGTTTCAGACACAGGGTGGCAGCAGACAAAACAAGTAAACAACTCACAGACACAATAAACAGGGGCAGCCGCAGCCCAAGGCTGGGTAAGGGGCACCATTCTGGGGGAATGTCATCCCAGCGCCCCAGTGGCCACAGCTAGCTCGAAAGCGTGCAGCCCTGGGTAACAGCAAGAAGGAAGGTGAAGGAAATCTCCAGCCTCCAGCCACGGCTTGTCTGAACTGAATAAGAGCAACCTTAGTACACTGGGAGCAGCCGAGAAAACCCCTCCAGCCCTATTCCCGTCCTCGCTTTTCTTTTACTGAGCTTTTCGTTGACATTCCTATTTTCCCTCTGCTCTGTCTTCTTGGTCCCGGAAGCAAGAAAGGCTGGGAGAGGAGGCTGATGGATTCCCAGCAGCACTGTGTACCCAGTGCTCCAGGCCCCGGCCAACAGGGCCCAGCTCAGAGGCTCCCAAATAGGCTCCACCAGCTTTCTCTGCTAGCCTGGCCTTGCCCTGGCTCAGGCAGCAGACAGCATTAAAATGCAGTCCTATCAGCAACCAGATCTGGATAAATGGGAACCTAGAGAATTTCTGATCAGTCCCCTAAAGACACAGGCAAGTCTGAGGCTGGCTGAGTGGGCAGGGCCCACGGGAGAGGGGGAGATGCGGCTCATTCACCTTATCAGTTCTGGCTTGCCTCAGCCATTCGCCAACTTCTTGGAGTACCCTGACCAAAGCCGTCCCAGACCACTATCTGGAGGCTGCTTTACTAAACCACTCTAATCCCTTCACAGCCCTAGGGAGATTTCCAGAGCCAGAGTCCATCCCTGGCTGTGCAGAACTGATTACAGGCCATGACACCCACAAAACAGTGATAAACCTCATTTTCAAGATGCCTGAGTTCCCCTTTTAAGTCTGAAATTGGAGAGTATACAGGAAGATGAGGAGAGAAAGCAGAAGGGATTTGGTATTCCTCCAACGCTGAGCTCAAACAGAAGTAATAATGTCTGAGAAAGCCCTTGTAGCATCCGCTGGTGAAGGCAACCCGCGTACTCCGATTCCAGTGCACACATATTTCCAGCAGAACAGCACAGAGGGCGTCCTTGGTGGACCCAGTGCTCCCAGGAGCTCACCCTCAGCTAGTAAGGGCTAACAAAATTTCGCATGCACATAAAATGGTGTTTGAACGAATATAGGCATGGTAATACACAATTAGCCACTGAAGAAACATGAGTCTCTATATATTCCTGCAGAAGTCTAAGTCTTTACACTTGAGCTGTACATAATACATGCAGAAAGCCACAGAGCCTGATTTCAGAACACAACAGCCAACCCAACAAGGTCGCCTTCTCCAAACAAGGTCACATTCTCCGTGGGGATCACAACTCTCAGACCCAAGAGGGAAAGGGTTTGTTCTGCCCATTTCTCTTTAGCTAGGGACTGGTGCATGAAATAGACCGGATGGCAGGGCTGACCAAGCCCTATAAAGGGCATACCTGGCAGTGCCAAAGGGTGGGCTGGGGAAAGCCCAGGCCCTGGGCTCCGGGCAAAGTTGGCAGGCCGTGATCCACAGATCAGCGGCTCTGCTCAGCCTCAGCCCTGGGTGTGCAGAGTCTTGGAGCCAGAGTCTATTCTCAGCTACCCGGACTATTATTAGATAATCACAGAAGAGCTCTCCTGCAGCGAGGACCATATCAACAGAGAATTTGGCTGCAAGGAGGTTGGGGGTTGCCACTGGTGACCCCTCTTGGGCTTCTGTTTGTCAGGAAAGCAAAAAGGGGAAAAGTGAAAGTAGCTAACTGGGAAGCAGGGGACTGGCCTTGGGGGTCTGGTTTGCCCCTGGGAAGACCCAGAGAAAGTGGAAAAATAAGCACAGCCGCTGCTACTATCCTTTCTCTTCATCCCTCTGTCTCATGAGGGTACATCAAGGGATGAAGGGCACAGAGAAAGGTGGAGAACCCAGAAGGGGACAGGAATCGATAGAAATATAAAGACACTGCGGGATGGTGCTGTTAGCCTGTCGATCTCATGCCCTAGCACCCAGATCTAGCTAGTTAGTGCTTTAAACCAGATCCCTGTAGGCCTAGAGAAATAGCCCCTGCCTCGCCCGGGCCCGCCTCTCCAATGGGAGGGGGCCACCAATATCCCAGGTGAATCTTACTGGCCCAAATAACCTTCTCAGGAAACGATTTTCTTTAGGGGAGAAACAAAGGAGACTTGTGCCCCCCCATCCCCTCACCAGTTTGGCGATCCACAGGGGCGTGGGTGGACAAAATACAGGCGAAAGAGAAATAGAGGCCTCACCGGTCAGCGGTTCCCACAATACTGCAGAAGAAAGGTCCCCATTTTCGGGCCTCCAGGGCCCCTCCACCGTCCCACTGTACTCCCCTTGCCCTGTTCAGGTCCCACAGTCTTTGGTCCCAAGCCGCCACAGCCTGGTTCCGGAGGCGTCAGCCCTCGGGCCGCGCCGCAGCGGCCAGAGAGCGCGCGGCAGCGGAGCAGGCGGCGGGCTGGGCCATTTGGGGAGAGCCAAGCGTTTTTCTCGATCGTAAACAAGGAAAGCGAAATTAGCCCCTCGGCAGACGCTTCTGCCGATACACCAGCGCTATTGGGGGGGGGATTGGAAGGGGGAGAGAAAATGCCATTTCTTCCCTCGGGAGAATACTTCAGAGGCCTTTATGTCGACTGCGAAAGGGGACTTTTGGGGGGGCAGGAGAGGAAGGGAAGGGGATTGTAGGGGGAGGGGAGAGAAGATTCACTGTCAGCTCGGGCCCAAGGGGTTTGATTTGAATGCAGTCGAACTATAGTTTTAATAATTTGATAAAAATGGGTTCACCTCCCCTCCCAGACGCCGAGTCAAGGTTTAAACAGGAAATCGAGGCGCGTTCCCCTCCCCCACCCGGGTTTAGCTCCAAATCTCAGTCGCATGCCCTGGGAGAGGATGGGGGGGCTATTGCCTCAAACTGAAGGTGAGTCTTGCCCTCAGACTCTCGGGTATTGCCAGGAATATGCCCCCTCCGCAGCGCTGGGGTGTGTCCGCTTGGATGTGCAAGCATTTTCTTGTGCGTCGCTCTTTATAAACCGAAACTCACACGTACAGGGCTGCATGGCCGGCGAGGAGCAGGGCGGGGTCACATATCAAACTGCAACATACTCAGGGCCACGTACATTTGGAAGAAATTACGCCACTGTTGTTATGAAACCAGATGTGTCGGGTTAAGACCAGACCACTCGCCATTAGCACCAATTACTAGGAAGATCCTGAGCACCCAGGACTCTCCCGGGCCACCCTCTGTAGACGCTGCTCCCGCACCAGCCGGTCGCCCGCAGTCGCCCCGTGAGTCCGAGCGAGCTGCGCCGCAGCACCCGGGAGGCCCGCCCTGTGCTCGCCCAGCCTGCGGCTTTCCCCATTCGCACTTCAGCCCCGGACAGGGCAGATCCCAGCCTTCGGCAGCCAAATGAGGCGGGTCAAACTGGACACTGTGCATCCCCGGTGGGGTGGCCGCGGTTGCGGGTGGACGACGCCGGCTCGGGAGAGGAGAACGATAGGCCTCTTTTCTCCGCGCACAAGATGGCTTTGGAGTACTGCGTCCCCACCCCCACTCTCCACCCGCAGTGCGGGGCACCTCCCACCCTTCCCTCGGCTGGGCGGGGGCGGGAGCAGGGGGTGGGCAGACGCTCTCCCCTCCGCTGACGCGCACCAGCCACCAGCCTCCCCCCTAATTGCCAATTAACGGGCCCCGCCGCCCGCCGCCCGCTGCCAGCCAAGCCCTGCTCGCTTCCTGCTCCGCGGCGCGGCCCGGGGCCCGCACTGCGCATGTGTGAGCTGTGGCAGCCGCGCTCGCCAAGAGGGAGGGGGCTGCCCGGCAGAGAGGGGGCGCTGGAAAGTTTGTTTGGGGGTCGAGGGGCTGACGTCGCTCAGGGGGCAATGACCAAAGCCTACAGGTTCTCTCCCCCGCCCTGGAGCTTCAGCCTCCAGGCCCCTCCGTCTCAGTCCCATTAACCACGAGTAGGTAGATCCAGAAAAGGCAGGTAGGACGCGGTGGGCACCAGGCAGCCCCGGGCTTCCGCGCCGCGGGCGGGCGAGGCCCTCTAGTCTCCCGACCCCCAGCTCCGGCGCACAGTGACATCAGGACAACACGTTCGCCCCACTATCAGCGGTCGCTATCCCACGCTCCCCCCCGCAATCACCCACGCGCCCACCCTCTCGCCGGCCCCCTCTCCTCTCTAGCCCAGACAAGCCGTGCTGTCCTTATCTTGAAACCGCCACCCAGCTACGGACCATTAGTTACATATTTGAACCAATAAGGAAACACTTACCGGGCGCCGCTGTCACCCTCTCTCCCTCTCTCTCTGCCTCTCTTTCCCACTCTCTCTTTCTCGTCTTCCCTCATTCTGTGCCGCTGCCGAGCCTGTCTCAGCTCCACACACACACATATACTTTATATAAATGTAAAAAGAAAAAAAAAGAATACTTCGGATCCTCGAAAAGCCAAATAAAATCGAGGAGAGTTGCGGGAAGGGGAGCGGAGGGAGCGGGCGGAGGGAGGGAGGGGCGGAGGCGTCCGCAGCTCGCGCCTCGGCTCCGGCCGGGGTCCGCCTGCCCCCGGGGGCCGAGGCCGGGGCGACGGGGCGATGCCCCCAACTCCTGCCTCTCCCCGCCCCGCCCCGCCCTCCTCAGGTGCCCCCAGTTTCTGGCAACTCCACCTGGAAGGAAAAAAATTAAATGGGGGGAAATAATTCTTAAATAGATTAATAAAAAATACTAGTCATGACGGGAGCGATCGGCGCAGGTTTCCCTGGCCGTGGTTAGGCTCTTACGGGGAGGACGGCTCTGCGAAGCGCTCCGAACGGACAAACCACAATAAAAAGTTCACGTTCATGGATGGAATCCACATGACTTCTTGTGGCCAATCCAACTTGTGAGTCGATCGTAAACTTTTATTACTCAGCTGTAAATTTTCTGCAAACAACCGGGAATGCGATGCATTTGTGTAGCGTGTGCAAATGGGCGCCGCGGTCGCCATGTTTACCCAATTCTCTCCGAAAGGGAGCACCCCCCACCCCAGCGCACCCCCACCCACTGCCCACTCCCCACGGGCGGCGGCTGCGGGCGGCGCGGCCGGAGCGGAGAGGGCGAGCGAGGGAGGGAAGAAGGACGGGTCCGCGCTGGGGGTAGGCTGCCTCGTTCCAGAGAGCCCAGTTTTAACCATGTTCCCTCATAAACGGAGGTATTAAGGTTGGATCTAAGCGAATCGGAGCTTTGAGAGGATCTGTGACCCAGGCAATGAGGGTTGGTGAAGTTAGAGGGCAGAAAAGAGATGCCCTTGCTATCTCTACCCCTCCCCCCGCCGCCGGAAGACCAATATCCTTCCTATTTCTCCATTCTGGGGTCCCTCGTAGACCCCCAGCCCAACCCAGACCGGGTCAGAAGTGGCGCACCGTCGGCAGCCTCACCACCGAGGCTACCAGGGCTCGGGGAAAAGAGCCGCCCCGGGGGTGGGCCAGCCCCAGGCAGTCCTGGCAGCAGAGAACCTGGGCACCTCCAGGGCTCTCCAGGCAGCTGCCATCTCCGGGTCCTTTTCTCAGACAGAATGACTTGACCTCCCTCAACTCAAGACCATCCCCAGCATGAAGTCGCTACATCTGCAAGGTTCTAAGGCAGCTCACAGCCTTCTTTAGGAGGAGATACAAAATTAGGGTCCCTTCTTGTGGTCCCCATTTCCATTTGCTTTGAGGTGCCAGGCAATCTGAAACCTTTCTGATGAGATCAGGTTGCCCACACCCACCTGCCTTTTTCAGAAAAACTTCCTAGTTTGGGGTCTAGACAGCTGGGATGCGCTCCGAGGCCCAGACAGAAGAAGCTCTTTACTACCCTAAATTCTATCTTCTGCGCAAAAATTCCAGCCACCCCCACTCCATTTCTCCGGACCCCTCCTGTTGGTAGCAAGACCAGTATGGCGAGTGCAGAATAAATACTGTTTGGTGGAGGCTCCAGCCCAGCGCTGTCCCCCGCTGCTCTCCCCCTGGCCGGGTGTGGAGAGCTGGCACGAAAGTCAATGCTGGGCGCCCCCACCCCAGCCAACAGGGGACCCTTCACTGCCTCCCCAAAGTTCCTCCACAGTAAGCAAAGCAGTTCCCTGGGCCGGATGCAGACTTCGTTTCTTTTACAAACACACCCATAAATTTTATAACAGGTAGTTAAAAATTACGACAAGGAAGCACTGGCCTAGCTTTTCACAATGGGCAGCGGGAGAATGGGACGGCGGGCAGCTCACCGGAAATTCTACTTCTAGTCTGTGGCACAACCTGTCCCGAGTTCTCTCTCCTTGGGGCTGGGGTGACTTTCCCAGCCACCAGGAAGTCCAGGAAGTTCCCGGGGCAGCTCATTCGGGAGGCCGACCCATCTTTCCATTCAAGGGCTCCCCCAAGCAGCTCTTCAGAACCTCACCACGTCCTGAGGCCCCTCAGATTGTCAATACCAGAACCTTTCCTGGCCTCTAAAATAAGAGACCCTGAGGGAAAGCAAATGCCAAGAACTAGAAGGAAAAGAAAAAAAGCCCGAGAAACGAATTTGCCCCCCAACTTAATAGCGGCATTATCCTGTCTCCACCGTTGAGATTAGAATAATAAATTCAAGGCGAAATGAGCGAGAGGTTTCAACTCAGCATTTCGAAAGATACTATTTTTCACAAATCACAAATAGCTTTCGGAAGCCACTTTGATTGGCTAATAAAAAGAAAAGAATGGGAGCGAGTCTATCTGCAGCAGAACGGTCCCCATTCCGGTAATGGGGCGGCGGGAGCATTTGGGAGAACGCGTGTCTAAAGGGAGCGCATCCCGCTCGCAATTACATTCTCCCATAAAACGGGATTTTTCCTCCTTTTCTTTCCAAACGAGAAAACAGAGAGGGTGGGCAGGAGGAACGGGGGAGCTGGTGCTGCATGAGGGGGTGGCTGGGGTTCCACTGGTCTCACCCCTCCAGTTGCCCGACAGACGCAGCGAAGCCGGCGCCGGACGCACCCCGCCCTGCGACGCGCCGGGCTTGGGGCCACGGACATTGCTGAGCAGGGCCTGGAATGAATGGGGCATCTGGCGTGGGGAAGGCGGCGTGGCCCTTCAGAGCCGCCTAGTGCAGGGCTCATCCCGCTTGGCTCCTGAGTTAGATCTTTTTATTAAGAGTAATCATAATTCCACGTTTGAAAAATGGAAGGGCCCTCAGCCATCCCTAGGAGCATAAGAGGGACGTCTGTGAGAAGGCCTGAGGGAGGAGCGAGATGCTCTTTGGAGGACCTCTGTGCTCAAATGGGGTTGCCATCCTGGCTCCTCAACTCAAAGCCCAGTTTTGAGCCAAGGATCGGGAGATTTCCCCAGAACTCCTGCCGAAACCATCCCTGAGCCCTTGCTTCCAGTCCGCAGCCTCTCTGCAAGAGTCCCCTGAGAACCTCCGCCTGACCCAACCCAATACTTAGGACCACTTTTTATGTGAGCAGGGGACTAGGTCCCGCAGTGAAAGAGACCAGACCAGACCAGACCTTGGTCTGGTCTGGGCCTCCGCCTGGGGTGGGGGGAGATACACACAGGGATAGGGGTCTGGTTTTTGGAGACCAGAAAGTCCCCTCCTCTTCCTTTCCCCTGTGCTGGCTGAGTCAGGAGATTTGTATCTCAGGAATTTGAGATTATTTGACCAGAATCTTATTGGCATAAACAGAGTTCTCTGTGTAGGACTTCCAGAGAGAGATGAGAGAGCCCTTGGCCCTCTAGGTCTCTGAGCCTTCAACTGTATTTTAGGGAATGTCATTCCAGTGGAGACTCCCTGTCCTGCTGTGGCTGCGGTGGGGGACAGGCCACTCTAGAAGCCCATCCCCCCCCAGCCAATGGCTTATTCCAAAGGGGCCCGGCAAGCTGCCCAATTGCCAAGGTGAAGCCTGGAATAGGCTTGAACCAGCCAGGACAGAGGTTGGCGCGCACACACAAGGAGGCTGAGGGGCAGTGAGGAGGCCTGGTGCTGGCCATCTGAGTTCCAAGATGTGGACCCAGGCTGGTTAGTCCAGCTCACCAGTTCCCTTTCCCCTCTCCTGTCCCCCAGGTGAAGCTTCTTCATCCCCGTCACTGAGCAGCTCTGCTCTTTAGGCGCCTTCCAGCCAAGCCTTCCTGGCAGCTCAGCTGGCGTGAGCCTCACACTGCCACCTACCCCGTCCACTGTCCCCGTGCTAGCCACAAAGAGCAGGTGAGGGAAGCAGAACCCACGGCCTCAGCCCTGGTCCCTGGAAGAAAAAGGCATAGCTTTGGAGGGGCAGGTTCTTTGTCTGGGCCCAGCCCAGAGCTGAGCAGGGTGGATAATGGAGATCTTTCTTTCTCTTGGGGTCCTAGCACCTCAAAACCCACTTTGTCCAGAGCCAAGGTTTCCCCCAGAGCATGCTGATACATGATGCGTCCTTTCTGCCAATGGACTGTGCTTCCCCATCTTCTCAGCCCCCACTCCTGTCACCTGGACTCCCCGCCTCACCCGCCCTCTCCACTCCCAGGCTGCTCTGAGATGGGTCCCCACCCCAGGCCAGATCTGTGGAGACCTTTTCCAGAAAGTTGGGGAAGGGGATGAGGAAAGCTGAGGAGAAAAAGCAAGTCATTACATCTTCAAATATTTTTCTCCTTTTTTTTTTTATTATGACTCACATATACAATACAAAGTACTTGGACCAGGAACAGGGCTGTCAGGACACAAAATCTACATTCATAGCTGGACATAAAGACAAATGACCAAAAATTATTATTATAGATATATTTTAACGTTTTTTTCTTTCAAGCACGTTGCATAAACAGAGAATTCAAGACAGAGTTAACTATACATTCAGTGCAATTTAGTTCTACTCTACGGGGTTATAAGCACAATAAAAGCGCACAGGACCGGCGGGCTGGGCTAGGCAGTCTCAGTTGTTGGGTTTTTCTTAGTGAAATAAGCAGCAACAAACGACAACAAAAACCGCATTACAAATACTCTCAAAGCAGGATTTCTTTCTATAGGTAGTGATAAAATACGTTGGAGGTTTCATTCTTTTCTTCCTTTTTTTTCATTTTTCATTTTTTCTTTTTTTTTCCTCCTATAGCAGGATTTTTAAAAAAAATTTTTTTTCTCTCTTTTTCTTTTCCAAGATTATTGCAGGTTCCCTTTAGGTAGTATGTTAAAGATTTAGCATCATTAGTATTATGCTTTTTCATGATTATGGTGGTTTCTGAGCGCTGACACTGATGCAGCTCAGAGGAAGCCGGGCCCAAAAGAACAGAAATGGAACAACAAACAGCGAAGGCGAAGGCGAGAAAGGCGTGGGCCCGAGTGACCGCAGGACGGCTAGGTAGGATTCCAGAGGCGACAGCAGGCCCCTGTTTACCCCTTAGGAAGGGGAAGGTTTCTGTCAGGTTCTTAGAGAAAGTCAAGGGAGTTTTCTAAACTGCAGCCCCACAGAGGGGGAGGGGATATCTCTGCTATCTCTTATTTCTTCCCTTTCTTTCTCCATTTTTCCTCTTTTTTTTTTTTAAATAAATCTGTGCATTAATCCTAGCATAAAGCAAAGTCAGGAGTCCTCTTTGCATTTTGAGGGGTTCCCCTCTAAATAAATACCAGAGAAAAAGGGAGGTAGGAACAGGGTAGCAAGTGGCAGAGAGGGGGGAGGAGGCCAGATCTGAGACCTTAACGTCCAGGAAGGACTCAGGAGGTGGGGAGAGGACAAGTGTGTGTTGGGGCAAAGAGAGGAACACAGTCCGAACTTTTCTCGTGTCTCAGTCTCCCCCTTCCAGCCCTCAAACAAATAAAGAGCGAGGGCAGTCCAAAGGTAATAAAACCAGAGCTGCAAGTATCTGACAGGTAGTTAGAGTTGTGAGTGTCATTCTATTCTCTATAAAAGCAAATGACAGTCGTAAACTTCTCAATTTATCTGCTACCATAAAACGAAACTTCAAGGGAGTTGCTAAAAGGGGGGATTTCTCTCTCTCTCTCTCTCTCTTTATTTTTGCTTAGTCCTTGTTTTCTTCCTTTTCCTCTTCTTCTTTCTCCTCTTCCTCATTTCCTTCTTCCTCTACCTTCTCCTCGTCTCGGGCCCCAGGCAGTTTATCCTTGTTGTTCTCCTTTTTCCACTTCATCCTTCGATTCTGGAACCAGATCTTCACTTGTCTCTCGGTCAGTCCCAGGGCGTGAGAGACTTCAATCCGGCGCTTCCGTGTCAAATAAGGATTAAAGAGAAACTCCTTTTCTAGTTCCAAGGTCTGATACCGGCTGTAAGTTTGCCTTCCGCTGCGCCGCCCGGGAGCTGGACAGGATAGAACCCGAGTCTGGTTATGTCTGGGTGGGGGCTGGTTTCCTCCTGCCATTCTGCCTCCCCTGAAGTTCCCCCTCGGTCTCCCCAGTTCTCTGCCTCCCTCAGAGGCTCCAGCCTAAGGTGAGGAAGGCCAGAAAAGTTTGGGGGATTGATTTGGTTTGGTTTCACCTTGGGAGGTGGACTTAGAGTAGGGACCCAGACCAGGGTTGTCTGAACAGGGGGGCTTGAAGGGGCCAGGCAAGCCCGGCAGAGTATCGCAGGCCTGCAAGCTCGGGAGACTGGCCCTTGCAGCTTTGTTTACAAGTGCAGGATGGCATTTAGTGGACAGGGCCGGGGACAAATCTGTTTCCAAAGAAAGGAAAAAGGGCTGGGGTAAAGGAGAGGGCTCTGCCCACGGCCCCCTCCTCCCTTCTCTCTCTGCCTAATGCTTTTCCAATAAGAAAAATAATTGATCTCCTGGAATGTATCAGTGCCCTGCCTGATGGCTAACTGGAGACCAGCAAATAAATCACGGGCCATCCCTGCCGGAACTTGTCGCTTTATCACTTCCCCTGTACTTCGAAATTGGGCAGTGAGGGGCCACCCTTAAAGGGGCTCATGGCCTGAGTAAGTCTGTATGTCCCAGGGAGACCCCACAAGCCCTTGGTCGAAGGGGATTATGGCTAGGGCCCCCTGGGCCCCCAGACACTCTTAGTTGTATGTCCTTCTCCTCCTGAGTACTAGTTTTTCTTCTCTTCAGGTTTCCTGTCTTCTCTTTAGCTGGGGGGAAGTACCAAAAAGTTGGGGTGGTGGCTCTTGGGCCAGTTCTCTGAGAGCAGGCAGTGGGGACCCTAGAGAGCCAGAGGGTCTGTCCTTGGGGTCCCGACATTTTCTGTAGCTGAGAGAAACTGGGGTCTCCCCTAAATCCAAGACAGCCTGGCCACCATCCTGGACTGCAGGCTCTCTGCCTTTGGAGAAACTGGTTACCAGCTCCGAAGACTGATAACCTCAGTGAACCCTGACCAGCTACCTCCCTAACTTTGACTTTAGAGAAGGGGAGAGGGAGAGACAGACAGACAGACATGGAGGGAACGACTTTTAACCCTTTACACTCACCCACCACCTTTCCTCCATCTTCACCCCAGTCCCCAAAGTGTCCAAGCCACCCCCCTGCCCCACCCCCAGCCAAGCCTTCCCAACCTCGAGAAACCCACCCAGGCAAGGGGGAGGGTGGGTGGGGCAGGAGAGACCCCAAAGCCAGGAGGGAAACGAGGGCAGACAAAAAGGGGGGGGGGACCCCAGAGCGCGGGAGACCAAGGGGGAAAGAGAAAAGGCTTCTCACCGTGGGGTCTCATCCATGGAAACATGAGGCTGGGAGACGAGTTTTGATTTAAGTGGCCTTGTCCTTCGCTACTGTTAGTGTTGGCGGAGGATTTACAGTCGGGATATTGCACCACGCTTGCCTCTTGCTGAGCCCCATAAAGGGACTGTCTGGGGAGCGCCTCGTAGCCATAGAATTTGGAGGCGTCTCCGTGGCAGCTAAGCGAGCACGGGTTCTGCTGGTAGCCCGAGTTGGAGATGCCGGAGGTGCCGTGGTGGAAGAAGTCTTGGACGTGGTGCGAGGCGTGCTGGAAGCCGGGCGCCGAGCCGCCGGGCCCGTACACCAGCGCATGGCTCCGGCCCACGCTCTGAGGGAACCGGCAGTCGTAATAGGCCGGTTCCAGGGACTCGCCGCCTTTGTATTTGGAGAACAGGGGGTTGACGAAGTAGGAGCTCATGCTGGGTACATGAAAACCCGCGGCCCCCTCCCCTCAGGCTCAGGCTCCCCCGCCTGGGACCCCCGAAACTCCCCTCCCCCCGGGACCGAACCCCGGGCCGGCGGGCTCCCGGGACCGGGCAGGGCTGGCGGGCTGGGGGCCGGGCAGGTGGGGGCGCCGCGGTGCCGGCTCCGGGCTGGGCGCGGGCGGCGGCGGGCGGCGGGCGGCGTTGGCGGCGTTGGCGGCGGCTCTCTCCGCTGTCGGTAGGTAGAGCTCGCGCTCTCTCACTTAGCTCTTTCCTTTAACAGCCCAGGCGAATTCCTCAGACTCCCGGCGGTGGCGGCGCTTACACGCGATTCGCGTTCATCAATCCACGACATGAAGACAGGCGAGAGAGAGCGAGAGAGGGAGAGAGAGCGAGACAGAGCGAGAGAGAGCGAGAGAGCGAGAGAGGGAGAGAGAGAGAGAGAGAGAGGGAGAGAGAGAGAGAGGGAGAGAGCGCGC
>PVIC010006044.1:0-55549 GCA_004025085.1 Thryonomys swinderianus | reverse complement strand
GAGGGGAAGGAATAAATATGATACAGAAAGAAAATAAAAGAGCATGTATAAGGGGGGAGGAGGGGGGAGTGGGTAGGGATATGGGTAAAAATGAGAATTAACTTGTGGCATATACTGGTACAAATTTCCCAATGTTATATGTGATTTTGAGATGTATATAAATTGTACCAATAAAGAATTCAATTAAAAAAAAAAGAAGGCAGTACCTAGGGACTAAAATTCAAACTCGTGATTTATTGAGGCTAGGACAGGCATGCTGTTAAGATATCGCAGATACACACACACACACACACACACACACACACACACCTTGCTTTATGCAATTTTATTATTTCTAGAGCCCTTCAAAATGCTTGCCACTTTTAGACAGATGCCCAGGTTGGCTGGAGAAATGTAAATATATTCAAAGCTTTTTTGCTTCTATGTAAGAAACCAACAGTTTTCCAACTTAGAGACCTAGGAAAACCGATCACTGGATGTTTGGTGAAACAAACTTTCTCAGGAAACTTCTTCCTGGATTTAGCCATTGGAGATAATGGCTTGTTAATCTGCCAAAAGAGGGTGACTGATCCACATTAGAAATTCAGCTATACTCAGTCCTTCTCTCCACATGAAGCAGGGACATGAGAACAAGGAGCTCTTTGTCTTCCAGGGAGCCTCTGAAGAGACCCATGTGGACAAACATAGTCACTATATCTAGAACTGGCTCTTTTGCTGTTTTTGGCAACAAGTGAGAGACTAGCATTCCTGGCTTAATCAAATATAAAATGTCTTTTCCACCCTTCCGTTCCTATGGGCATCTCTTCTCTTCCCTGTTCCTCTTAGTATATGAACATGATGTTCTGATCAAATGCGAATGAGGAGATGAAAATATTAATTTATTTGAGACAAACATCAACATCTTTACTTTGAAAAATGCTACTAGTATATCAAGTACATCAGTGACTTGTACTTAACCCTGCTCTTTAATATTAATCATAATTCTGTAGACTGCACTTTCAGCTTAGGTTAAATGGAGAGATTTTGATGGTGTAAGGCAGTTTGGGATTTAGTATTTCATCCTGAATTAGAAATAATCTGTTTTTCCCATAGTTACTGGGTTTTTACTTTCTTTTTAATCCTATAATTACCGAAATCTATATTGGTATTGAATACACACAATTTTGTAAATTTGTCTCAATGAATTGATTATTGATAACTCTCCCACCTAACTCATACTATTAGTTTATTATTTTCACTATTTTTTCTATCTCAGTTTTGAAAATGTCTCCTATTCCCCTTATTTCCTGGAATTTTTAAAAAAGTATATCTATTCAGTCACATTACTGTGTTGTTGCTGAACTTGTCAGGTTAGGTTGCTCTTTAATAGAAAGGAATCTCTTAATAAAAATACAAGTCAGTCCATCTGAGAGGTGTTTTGATATGCATAGTGCAGGAGGCCATCAACAGGGATTTTAATTTAGGATGAAATGAATTCACCTTGTTCAGATTTGGCAGTCTGGATACCTTACAGAGAACCACAAACAACCCTACAAGTGCATTCAGTGCCCTCCAGCCCTCTGCTCCCTTATTTCTGTAATTCATTTGAGTATCCTGGTGGAGAAGAGTCTGCCTTTTTGTTCTTCTTTTCTTGCCCTTCCTGTTGCTTATAAGCTTTTTGCTTGCTGTATAATCATCTCCGAGACCTAAAATTCAAAGAATTTTATAAACAGTCTCAAAGTGAGTGCCTTTAGTTTGTTTCTCAACTGTGGTGTTAATTTGGGATTGAAGCATATCTCAGAGGGAAGATCAGCCAGGAGAAGTGAATGAGGCTCAATTCAAGAAGGAAGCAAAATTATCTTCTGAAAGAGTAAATAAGAAAAAGAATGCTTGCTTCTGAAGCTGCTCAAGTTTATGTTCTTGAGCTGTAGACTACTCAGTATTCTTTGTCTTGTGTAAGGGTTTGAAGGAAAGAGCGATTCTTGCTTTTAACAGACAGGAACGATCATGAATATCAATCAGTGAGCTTCCTTATGTGTTTCACTCATGAAACTTACAATTAATGATGATCAGATGTCCCCCATCTTGCAAGTCATTGTTCCCCAAAATAACATTATTCAATCTCATGCCAAGTATCCAACCCCAGCACAATGATATGGTCTGAGGACTTAGAGTCATCAAAGGAAGTGATCACTTGAAGTTGGATGGGTAGAGGAAATTCTTCTCCTTATTCTGGAAGAAGAAAAAGATTATTCCCCCTCCCCACATTATTACTACTCTGTACTAAATATATAAGGAATGAAGAATACCCAGAATTTCTTTCTTTTTTTTTTTTTTTTTCCAAGACAGTGTCTCGCTTTGTAGTTCAGGCTGGCCCTGAACTTACTATGTAGCCCAGGCAAGTGTCAAACTCAGCAATCCTCCTGTCTCTGCCTCCCGAGTTCTGCAATTACAAGCGTAAGCCACCATACCTGGCACTGTGGTATGTGGTATTGATTGCTGGTGGGTGTGAGTCACTATGCCCAGCATTGTATATGGTTACCGGGATTGAACTCAGGACCTTGTGCTTGTGAGGGAGGCGCCAGAACCACTGAGCTAAATCTCCAGCCCCCAGAATTTCTTCCAGAGCAGCGGGGGTGCCCCTGGCCTCTCAGCTCCTCACTTCTGCACTTGTCTCATGAATCTGGTAGTAGTGAAGAAGGTGTTTAGGCAAAGCCTGGTAGTTTGGGGCTTTTATGAGATATAAATTTCCCTTAAGAACTGAATGTGGAACGCAGAAGAATTTTCTACATTTATTTAATGCAAAAATACCCTCAGATTTGGGCTGGAGGGTTAGCTCAGTGGTTCCAGTGCATGCCTCGCAAGCGCAAGGTCCTGAATTCAATCCCAGTAACCACATACAATGCTGGGCGTGGAGACTCACGCCCACCAGTAATCAATACCACATACCACAGTGCCGGGTGTGGTGGCACATGCCTGTAATCCCAACACTTGGGAGGCAGAGGCAGGAGGATTGCTAAGTTTGAGGCTTGCCTGAGCTACATAGTGAGCTCAGAGCCAGCCTGAACTACAAAGTGAGACCCTGTCTCAAAAAAAAAAAAAAACCCTCAGGTTTATTTCATCTGAAACTATACAGATGTTTTAACAGAACCATAATGCCTATAATGTTATAAAGTACTAAGATTTTAATAACATGAAAGACATTAAGATGTCTCAATGCACAGTCACAAACACAGAGCTAACAGAGATTTGCAAAGTATTGGCTGCAGCACCAATTACCTCATTTGTTAAGTTCTGCAAACATTTGCTGAGAGCCCACTGTGAACCCAGCTGTCTTCTAGGTTCTAGGTTACAACACTGAATGAACATTTCCCCATCTTCAAAGAATCCACAGTCTAGCTGGGAAGTGACAGTAAGTTCATAATAAGTACATCAAATAAGGAATCCTGCACACAGGGATAAATAGTGTGACAAAAAGAGAGTTGGGCCATTTAAGAGGAGCAAGCATGCCCATGACAAGAAGGACAGGGTACAGCACACCTCTAAATGGTCAGCACTGAGAGGTTTTGTGGAGAAAGCACAATTTTAGCAGACTTGTAAAACATTCATTTACCCTATGCATACCTGGGTAGCTGGGAGGAGTGTTTCAGGCAGAGGAAGCAGCTAGAGGAAAGTCTGGAGCAAGAATGTGTAGGTGTGCTCAGGAGAGAGCAGAGTGCACAGAGCAGAGTGCTGAAGTTGGAGGCTGAGAACCTGGGCTCCAAGTCCTGAACATTAGCAGTTTCTTTTTAGCAAATTGGGAAGCCTTTGAGGGTTTTGGATGGGAATAACACCCTACATTTTAAGTTTCTTTCTTCTTTGTGAGCATAGACCGGAGGAGGTAGGCAGAGGTCAGAAGCCATTCAACAGCCTCTTGCAGTGACAAGTCAAAGGAGGTCAAGTGCCACATGTGGGTAGGGATGCCAGCTCACTGACCTTGGAGTTGACAGTAACAAGGTCACCGCTGCCTTTCACAAGACAGGCTTTAGTTGAGCAGTGGGACTGATAGTCCAATTTGAGTCTAAGAATAGATGGAGGAAAAGAGATGAGATCAGGTGAGTACAGTGGATGCTTTTAAGAGGTTTACTGCAGCTCATGCCTGTAATCCCAGCACTCGGGAGGCAGAGACAGGAGGATTGCTGAGTTTGTGGCGGCTTGCCTGGGCACCATAGTGAGCTCAGGGCCAGCCTGAACTACAAAACGAGACCCTGTCTCAAAAAGCAAAAAAAAAAAAAAAGAGGTTTACTGCAGGCCTGGAGATTTGGCTCAGTGGTTCCAGTGCCTGCCTCGCGAGCGCGGGGTCCTGAGTTTGATTCCTGTAACCACGTACAATGCTGGGCATGGTGACTCATGCCCACCAGCAATCAATACCACATACCACAGTGCCGGGCTTGGTGGCTCACGCCTGTAATCCCAGCACTCGGGAGGCACAGGCAGGAGAATTGCTGAGTTCCAGGCTTGCCTGGGCTACATAGTGAACTCAGAGTCAGCCTGAAGACAAAGCAAAACCCTGTCTCAAAAAAACAAAAAAAACCAAAAAAACGGGGGGGGGTACTGCAAAGGGAGTGATAAATTTCCAGAAACATTTCCTGCCACCCTGGGTGGTTACAAGGGTCTCTCACCCCTGTGGTATCTCTGAAAGCTAATTCTTGCTGTGTATTTGAGCAAGTGATAGCCTTATGTGTAGCTTGTGTATAATTTTCAACAAACCTTATTTCCACACAGTGGACATGTATATCAGGAAAGACATTTGGAACTAGTTGAGATCATCAACATCATTTCAGTTAATTTCTCACCAAATAAAATAAATTTCTATAATATTAATATAATAAACACTTTTTAAAAATCATGCACTAGGGTTCCAAATATGAATAAGGTATGGCTACTATTCTTGAGAGATTTTTCATGGGAGGAGACAAACACAAATGTTATTGGATGAAAAAATGCTAAATGCACCTCTGCTGGGGTATTAGAAAAGGTGGCATATATCAGAGAGCTGATACTTGCACTGTAGGTTAGCCTAAGGTTTTCTAGAGTGTGAGAGGAGAAGCCCTTTGTCAGATAAGCAGCTTCTACTTGAGTGTCACAGTGATGGAGAACTCACTACTACCTTCTGAGCTGCATTCTATTTTGAAAAGCTGTCATTGTTGAAATGCATTTCATATAGTGATGCAAATAATGCTTCTCAATATTCCTGCCCCTTGGTCCTAGTTCTCTCCCTGGAAGCTGATGGGAAAAAGGCTTATCTTTTTTCTGTGTTGGTACTTGGAAACAGCACTGTTCTCTTCTAAGCCAGGTCCTTTCCCTGTTGGGAAGGGAAGATAAGTAGAGTCAGGTTCCATGGCAAGTGGATTCCCAGATTGAAGTTATGTGCAGAAGGCTTATTAGGGAGTGTTTTTGAGATTAACCCCATGAAAGGGTAGGAATATCAGGAAGGATTGGGGAGGGAGGGAGAAACAAGGTGATACAGTTTTAATGGAACCTCTAACTGATCTTATGGGGATTCTGAAGACAAGTTGATGCTTCAGAGTTGTACCAAGTTTGAACAGAAAGCTCAGGTCTTTATGTACCTGCTGACAACCAGTTATTAACTTTGTTTACCCCAGGAAGGAGGCATGACTTTGGGCAAATGGCATCTTGTAGCCGACAATCCCAAGTCGGGAACTGACTTGAAGATTATTGCCACTTTCAGTAGCTGGTGGGCTTAATCCCTTATTTCAGAAGTGAATCTGTAGGAGATCTGGATGATGCAGAAGGAAAATTTCATGTACTGCTAATTCTTTCGGCAGTTATTTTCTGAGGCAGATAATAAGATGAAAAACGACTGCTTTTTGTTTCTTCTTATTAGCAAATAAACACTGTGAACATCAAAGCAATGCAAGTACAACATAAAGGTTGTGGATTGATTGGGTCTAATATACAATTCTACCTTCCCTGTGCTAATTGCTCATCTCAGTTAAGGTGGCATCTTATTCAGGAATACTTTAAGATTCTCTCGAGGCAAGTTGAAGAAGTACATTCATGCAATAAATTTGACTGGGAGTCTTCAGTGGGAGGTGGATGCTGTTTCAAGGACTCCTGCATGTCAGTGTTTTGTGATGTCATTAGGAGATAAAAATGTAAGGGGGGAAGCCCACTGAGTGGCACACAGAATTATATGTCTGTCCTTCATCCTTGATCACTTACGGGTGGTCATAGTGCACGCTGCATGCCCGCAAAGATGGATGCAGGGCCACTAGTTCTTTCCACTCCATGCACACATGAAGATTGCACTTTGATTTGTGGCTACAGCCATAATTTGCAAAATCTGTCACCATTTACAACTTATAGTTCTCCCTAAGCTTTGTTGAGAAAGAGCTGTTCCATCCCCAACCACTATACACCAGATTGATGTGTCAACTAAATTAATAACACTGGACTACTCATTATGCCGGGAAAAATTTGCCCAAGCTATAACTCTGTCTCTTGATTTCTGTTTGCCTTCAGTAACATCCCCTTGGTGCCATATAAAAATGGCCACAGAAAGTATCCTTATTTAATGGAGGACAGCCAAGATAAAATGGCTGAACTGGGTGTGGATGGCTGAGGAGTCAAAAACAGGATGAGGTTGTGTAGGATAATAGCATTGGAAGGAAGGATAGAGAGTGGTGGGGACTGATGAAGCCAAATTAACTTGCCTTTTTATTACTTTCACTATGCATTGACTACAAGTTCATTTGTAAATGCTAGAGTATTAGGAGAAGACCAAGAGAGGGGAGAGTCAGGTTGATATTTAATAAATTCATTTTCTTTAAATTTAATCCTATTATCAGAGAGTACCTGTGAGGGACCCCCTTGGCATCTCTTGCTGTGTATCTAAGCAAGTGATAGACTCACTGTCTGTGAAACTGTGTATGTATTCAAGGACCTTCTTATGTTAATACCTGTTTACCTGTCACAGAATAAGTAGGCTGACTTTATTTGCGATTGGGAGCCCTTTCATCCCAAGCCCTATATTCCCTAAGGTATATTTGAAAACCTTTGTACTTTGCTATAACCACTGAGCTTGTAGATAATTTTTTCCATTGCAGAATTACCCACATTCCCTTAGCTAGAAGTAATAACAAGAAAGACAAGTAGATATTTCTTTAAAGCAATAGCTATTTGAAGTAAATTTTTCTGTCACTAGACTTTCTTTGCTGTTTCTGTAGTTCTGTATGAGCCCTGGATAAATCTGGGGATAATTAATCTTTGTTGTTTCATATTTAGACTTGTTTTAGTCCTTTGGATTCTAGAACAAAATTCTATAAACTAGGAGGTCCACAAACAATATATATTTAGTTTCCACAGTTATAGAGATTGGGAAGTTCAAGACCAAGGTATCAGAAGATTTGATGGCTGGCAAGGGATTATTCAGCTTGATAGAAGGGCCCTTCTGTCTTCACACAAGGTAGGCGGATCAAGGCAACACTCTGGAACTTTTCTGTTTAGAAAAGGGCACTAATCCCACTCATGAGGGCTCCAGCCTTATAACCTAATCACCTCCCATAGGAACTTACTGCCTAACAACATCACCTCAATAGTTAGAATTACAACATATGAATTTATTTAGTGGAAACCCAAAAATTTAGATCATAGCGCCATAGTAGAAGAAGAGAGAGAAGGGTCTGTCCTGATGAGAGCTTGCAAAGAGCACACATGATACAACTGTTCTATCATAAGTTAATTCTTTCCCCTTTTCACATCCATTCTTGGGGTCCCAGCCTCACTTCTTTTCTGGATTCCATGGTCCTTTGAAGCTTCTCTTCAACTGTATGTTCTAGCCAAAGGGAGACAGGATCAGTACCACTTCACCCTTAGCACGAAGAATCACCCCAAATAGCTACACATTTGCTCCTTCCTTCTGAGTAGCCCATGGGAAATGTTCAAGCCATGGAAACAAACACAGCTCTGGCACTGTTGAAGGGCTGCAGCTCACCTTGCCGAGTCAGGGCTTTCATACCAGCTAGATAGTTCCCACCTGGTGGGTTTTTTTCAATAGTGGCTGCCCAAGAAATACTCGGCAATTTCTCAGCTCTATAGTAATGTGTTCCTGAACCAGGAAATCATTATATAATTTCATCTAAATGCCCAGTTTCCTGGTCCCTTTTCACTGTATTTTCAAGCTTGAGTTGGGGGGATAAAAAGGAACTGCCCCTTGGAGAGAGACACAATTTTATTAACCTGGGTTGTCATAAAATGGAAATGAATCATTGGATAAGAGATGTAGGGGTAGATCAAGAGAAGAGATGCCATTACCCAGGAGGAAATCGGGGGAAAGGGACCGAGAGAGAAAGACAAGGCTGAGAGGGTGTTCACTGTGCAGTTTCAGATTCTTGTAGCTATAAGGTGGAGATAAAATACAGGGCTTGACATTTTAGAATGGCAGGTGAAATGCAGCTTAAAATGGGGAAAACTTTAAATGCTTCTCCCTTGAAAGGAAGGAAAAAACAGAAGATGCTCAAAATCACTAGCGAGGAGAATGTGTAATGCACAGGCCAGCGCAAGACTCATGGCATTACGTGGGCAGGAGAGAAAGAACAATATTCTCTGTTTCTCTGGAATAATGAATTACATATGTACTTAAATGCCCAACATGTGGCTTAGAAATACCATTTCAGCCTTATTCTAACTTGAACCTCTAAGTATCAGAGAGCAAAAGTGGCAGAATAAACTAATTTAATAGAAGTTGCCATTAATGAACAGTTACGTATTTAGACATGCTCCTTCCTTAAGGTGTCCAAACCTTAGTATCGCCCATCTCCAGTAAACCTAAGCCACCTCACAGATAATTCTGAGGCCAGACTGGTGGCATTTTAGATTATTCACTCTGGTACTGAGTGATCCACCTCTGAGATCAGTATGTGCCAATATTCTCAGGCAATGGACAGTGTCTGACCCCTCATAACAAAACCTAACTGCAGCTGGCCTGAGCCTATTAGAGCCTTGATTCTCTCTTTGTAACTGTGGTTCACATGCTTTGCTGTGGGAAAAGTGCCATATTAGATTTGTGAGGTGCTATCTTAGGCTCTAGCCCCAAGGATTTCAGACAAGGAAAACATAAACCTGTGTTGACATTCTCTGAATTCTCCAAGATTGTTTGAGAAAGAAGGTTGTTATAAATGTTTGCTATTCAGGTTTTAAAAACACATTTTATTGAAAATGATATTTATAGGAATTATATGAAAAGATAAATAATAGATATAAACCTTTAGAGCCAACTGGTCCAAAATCTCCACTACCATCTTTGGTTTGATTTTTCTCTCTCTGTCTCTTTTTCTACACCCTTTCTGTTCTAGGATGAATCTTCTATGTTCTTCCAGTTTGGCCCATCAATTGAACAGCAAGCTTCTGTAATGCTCAACATCATGGAAGAATATGACTGGTACATTTTTTCTATTGTCACCACCTACTTCCCGGGCTACCAGGACTTTGTAAACAAGATCCGCAGTACCATTGAGAACAGCTTCGTGGGCTGGGAGCTAGAAGAAGTCCTCTTACTGGACATGTCCTTGGATGATGGAGATTCTAAGATCCAGAACCAGCTCAAGAAACTTCAGAGCCCCATCATTCTGCTTTACTGTACCAAGGAAGAAGCCACCTACATCTTTGAAGTGGCTAACTCAGTAGGGCTGACTGGCTATGGCTACACGTGGATTGTGCCTAGTCTGGTGGCAGGGGATACAGACACGGTGCCCTCAGAGTTCCCCACTGGGCTCATCTCTGTATCTTATGATGAATGGGACTATGGCCTGCCTGCCAGAGTGAGAGACGGGATTGCCATAATCACCACCGCTGCTTCCGACATGCTGTCCGAGCATAGCTTCATCCCTGAGCCCAAGAGCAGTTGTTATAACACCCACGAGAAGAGAATCTACCAGTCAAATATGCTCAATAGGTGAGTGTGGCGCAGGGGGCATGTGGTGGTGGAGACCAGGGAGCTACTTCACAGACTGGGTTTGGGGGTTCAGAAACCGTGAAGAACCATTACGCATGGCAGCTGGTGGAAGGATGATCTTGGGCGTGGCAACGAGCCCCGGTGCTGGGAGTGTTGCAGCTCCAGACCTGCTGTCCGGCCCTCTTGTTCTACACAACTCCATTTGTGGAGCACTTGCTGTGTGTTACGTGTTGCTTTTAAGTGTTTTGCATGATCGGCGTCATTACTTCTCTTTTAGTTGGGTCTTAAAATTCGTTTCAGCTTCTCAATATAAGATAATGTGGCTGTAAATATGATTTCTCCACAGTCTTGCTTACAAGTGACTGGATCAGTTTAGATTGCACCCCGGCCTCTCTGATCGCTAAGCACTCGATCTCTAGGAGAGATACTGGATTTAAAGATGAGCGTGCTCTCATCCTCTTCCTTCTGGGATGTTGCTGCATTGGGAGGGAATGGAGAATAGGTTTCATGGACCTGTTAGCCTATGAAGAGTGTTTTCCCCTTAATGGGAAAACATTTTGTTTTTATCTCCTTTGCTTCTGTATTCTCTGTCTTTAAGAAGAAGACTACTGTTCTTAGTCTGATTTGGTTAGCAAAGCCTCATATAACCCAATCAGGGTTACAACACATCCTCCTAAAGGTTTTAATTGACTTCGTGGGATAGAAGGTCCTTGACTGTGTTTTTATGGCTTTATTATTTCTAGAAAACTGCTATGTAGGCACATTGCAAAAACTCAAACAAAATAGAACAAACGAAAATTAAAATGACCTTAAATCCAGCTAACTACAGATAATCTTTATTGAAATAATTTGTGAATATCTTTCTAGACATCATGCTGTGTATATATAGTATATTTATACTGAACTCAATCTAAAATTTCACATAAATGGAAATAATTGCTGTTCAAGGCCCAACTTTTCCTTGACAATATGTTCTGGGCATTCATTTTAAGTTTATTTTGAACTATATCAGACATAGAAAAAACTACTCAGAAAAGCAATGCATACTCAGGTACTTACACCTAGCTTAAGAAATGAACCATTAGGAAAGTATGTGCTGAGAATGTTAAAATACATTTGGTGGAGGTTCTGGTGGATACTTGCTTATACATTTTAGCTCCTGGGAGGGAGCTGGACTATAGTCTCTAGACCCAGCTCCTAGTTTAGGGTTGAAACTAAGAGCAGTTCAATGTGGCTGTATCATTATCCAATCCTAATCCACTCCTACCTTGAGCTTTCTGCTCTTCTGCCATCCCCAGATGTCATCCCTTGTTTTGTGCAGACTCTGGATTTTCCTTCTTACCTTCCAGTAGTAGTTCCGTCTCAAGCTCCCTAGCGCCCTGTTTTTTTCCGTAAGTATTTTTAATTGAATTCTTTATTGGTACAATTTATAGCCCTCTGTTTTTTTATATATCCCTCAAATATTGGTTCTTCCCAGGGTTCTTGCCTAGACTGTCTTCTTTTCGGATGCATTTTCAAGGATATGATTAAAGCCTATATATTCTTAACTTGACATCTCTGGCCAGACTCCCATCTTGGAGCCTCAAGTCTACTTTTTGCTTTTAACCGTGACTAGTATGTTTTCTTGGGTGCCACAGGCCCTTCAGACTTAACATACCTAAAGCTGACCTGCTTACCCTTTCTTCCAAGACTTTTCCACCTTCTTGTGACCAAAGATATACTGCCTGCAATGGTCATTACCTATTACCATCCTATTACCAGGTTACCTGAAACACAAATTTCCAAGCTGCCCTGGATTCTGTATTCCGGGCACATCCTAGTCAGCCATGCCATTTTCTATGGATTTTAGTCTCCCACCGCCTCCAGAATGCTTTGGCTTGTTTTCATCTTCCCTGCCCTTATCTAGCTCAGCCCATCTCTTCCTACCTGGCTTTATTGCAGGGCCTCTTAGGCTCTTTCCCTGCCCTAGTTCTGCTTCTTCCCAATCTACATTGCAGCCAGAGTGATTTCATCATTTGCCCCCTTAATACATTTCAGTGGCTTTTCGTTGTTCCCACCAAAAAGGCCAATCTCCTTAACGTGGTTAATAAAGTCTTCACCAGCATGGGCCCTGTCTGCGTTTCCAAAATTGCCTGGCACTATTCTCTCCCTTGAGCATCATCTTCCTGCAGTACTGAACTTACTTTTGTATTTTGAAGATGCCATGTTCTCTCCCATTTCCAGCTCTTGCCTTTGTCTGCTCCCCGGCACACTCCTTCTCACCGCTAGACACATGCGGGTGGTCCTTCACTAGGCTCATGCTGTTCCTCCCCAGGCTTCTGTCTTCGCATCACTTCTAATGAAGTCTTTGCTGAGCCTTGGACTAATATTAGCCTGTTATATGCCTTCAATGCATCTTGTACTTTTCCAATAAAACCACTCCTCAAGCTATGATAATTGTGTGCTGTATCTCCCTTCCCTGCAAGTTCTGGGAGAGCAGTGGCCTTCCTGCCTGTCTTGCTTCTCTGTCCTTATTCTCAGCATAATGAATAGCACAGAGACGTGAATGAATGATATTCTCCAGGACTCAGTGCACACCTGCGCCACAGAAAGGACCGTTAAAGGATCCCATTGAAAACTTACCATTGCTTCAGTTCTGTAGATTCCTGCTTCTTCTCATTGTTGTTAGTGTTAGATTCAAGTCTGATTCAGGCTATGTCCCCAAATGTTGCCTTTTTAAAACCAAAGCTAACCAGGAAAGAATGAATACTGGCACTAAAACATGTGCTAACCACAAATCAAGGGGTTGTCATTTGAAGCCCTTGTGTATAGTCCGGGAACTCCTTTTTCTGGGTCAGTAGCAACCTGCAGTTATTATTATTATTATTTTAGTTAGAGTGTAATGTTACCTCTGAAGCCTGGTCTCTAATCACATGCCTCTGAAACCCCCGTGGCTTTTAACCTTTGTTCTCTCTCTGAGGCCTGAGAGGTGCTCAGTGGTCCATCAGGGCTCTGAACTCTTCCTGTAGAAGTTACCATCAAGATGACCACGGATGTCCAGCTCCTTTTTCTCAAGTGTAGCTATTCCAGACACAATAAGGCCTGTGCATAGCGGGTTACTCATCCATGCCTTAGGGGCCAGCCTAAGTGAGAGAGCTGGCCAGAGCAGGGGAACAGCTTCGTTTGATCTCTCATCTTACATCTCCACTGGAAAGGAGATTCCCAATTGCACAGGTCTGTCCTGCTCTGGTTCTCTAATTGCCTGGGGCATCTCCCTGTGTGTTGGGCCCCTTCTCTGGGGTGTGACCTCTCTCCATGTACTTTTCATTCCTCTCATCTCGATTGCAGTTTCTTTCTGCTTCTTGTCAATGGCTCTGAACTCCAATCCTTAGCTTCTCTTAGGGATTTCTAATACATTATTTTCTCAGGACACAGAAGAGCTTTGGGTTCCTTTTGGGGGTTCTGGAAAGGCATCCCCCCAGGCAGGAGGTGCCATCGCTGGCACTATACTCTGGGGACGCCTATGGAATTCAGCTAGACACATTCCTTGCCTCTTCAGCTTATGCTTCTCTGAAATCAAACTTTCCTCTTCAGAGCTCTGGTCGCACTAGGATCACTCTTTTAAATACCAAACTGAGCAACCACACCATTTAGCCACAGCAGGGAGTCTTTGCAAATAAAATTGCTGCAAATGGTTGGTTGTTTTATGAGGCAGACATTTCCTTGGCATCTCTCAGCCACAGCAGAAGGAGGAAGGCTCCTACAGAAATTTCTGAGCAAAGCCACCCAGCCAACCCCAGGAGGGGTATACAGTCAGGAAAGAAGGGTCTCCTCTCATTGTAAGGGGAGGTAGGACTCTCCTTTACATCTTACTAGATTGTGGATTTCTTTCTACAGTATATGAGAAGTTGGGCCAGAGATTTGTCTCAGTGGTTCCAGTGCCTGCCTCGCAAGCGCAAGGTCCCTGGTTCAATCCCCGGTAACCACATACAACAATACTGGGCGTGGTACACCCACTGGCAGTCAGTACCTCATACCACAGATCCCGGGCTTGGTGCCTCAAGCCTGTAATCCCAGCACTCGGGAGGCAGAGGCAGGAGGATTGCTGAGTTCAAGGCTTGCCTGGGCTACCTAGCGAGCTCAGGGCCAGCCTGAACTACAAAGCAAGACCCTGTCTCAAAAAAAACAAAACAAAACAAAACAAAAAAATATATGACAAGTTCATAGTCTAGATTTGGGGAACAAGAATAAGAGGTTATATGATACCCTTGAATCTCAAAGACATACACATATTTGGAGAGATCCACTTTTAGCAACAAAGATTTTTAATAAATTACATATATACATTCTGAGTGGACCCTTAAAAGGCACTGAACCTTACTGGTGAAGTATTAATCCAAACTCCTTACTGATAACTTCCTAACTCCTTGAACCTTGGCCAGCTGGAGACCTAGTGGTTATTTCCACATAGGCTCAGAGTTTGCCAGAGAAAGCATTTTGTCATGATTGCACAAAAGTACAACTCAGTGACATTTGAATTTCAGATAAGCAATAAATATTTTTTAATGTAAGTTCATCCCAAACATTAAGTGGGGCATACTGATACCAAAAGGACTCTTCTTTATCTAAAATTTAAATTTAACAGAGCTCTTGCCTTTTTATTTGCTAAATCTGACAACTCTATTTTGTACATTAATATGAAGTAATTTTCTGCTGGAAGTTTGTTATATTCATTTGTGTCTTATTAGTAAATACAGTAAAATGCCTTGCCACAGCACAGGGCATGCTGAGAGAAATTTATTCCAACTGGGAACTTGATTTGATTGAAAGAACTACAGAATTTTTTATGCAGTGTATCCTCTAAGTGAAAGATCTTCTTTGTTCTTGGGGAAAATCTAAAGGTCTCTTGGTACCAGATGATCTAAAAATGTTTAGAAAACGATCAGGTCAGTTGTCCAAATCCATCTTCATGTCCCTGAACAATGGAGGAAACGTTGACCATTAACACATCTATATTTTTCTTTTATCACTTTCCTGGGAAGTGGCTAATGGTTATTTTCCTTCTCTGTGTGCTCTCTGATATTCTGATGGTCTGTTCCTGTCCCTCAGGTGAAAGCACACCTGCTGTGTACTTCTGGGTTCCTTTTCTGTTCTGAGAACCCAACAAGGCTATTCTGTATACAGAGCTACTTATGGAACTTGAAGGAAGAGCAGATGCTATTTGAGATAGATGGGTCTTAATATAGTCATCCTCTTATGAATCTTGCCTAATTATTTTTCCCTAGCATCCTCAGTTTTCCTACTTAACATTTGTTTTGCACCCTCCCCCCACCTTCTTCCTTCCCAGTGAAAGTCACCAGCTTAAAAGGCTAGAACCCTTCTTCTGTTCTGGCTATGGAGGGACAGGAATCAAATAGTGGCTATGAATAGATGATTTGAAGACAGGTACTTAGCTTGATTTTTCTGCAACCTTCAGGTGGATTCTCTGTCCTTGGAACTACTGTATCAGCTGGATTGTCTCCATGGGGTGCCCACTTGACTCTTTTGGCCTGCAAAGTGCTGACAGGTTAAAAAATAAAGGAAGAATTATGTCAATTAGATTTTAGACACTATGCGCAAGAGCTGTTTGGTCACTACCATCTCTTGGTTGTTACTTATACTCATTGAGTACCAAGCATGGGCAGATTTATGATAAGGCAACTATACATGTCAGGCTCACACAACTTAATCTCATTTACATGTGGACCATTTGGAAAGTCACCTGAATGCAGTTACAAATAGAGTGGTTGGCATAGGTGCCCTTTACTTTGTTAGGGAAATGCACTGGCCTCCAAGGAGAGCTACATTTTCATACAGAATATTTCATAAAGCTTCTCATTATGCAGGAAGGGAGAGACTTTATCTGTTCAGAACATGTACATTGGGACAAATGAAGACTCCAACAACTATACTAAAAGATATATTCAGGCCGGGCGTGGTGGCTCATGCCTGTCATCCCAGCACTCGGGAGGCAGAGACAGGAGGATTGCTGAGTTCGAGGCTTGCCTGGACTACATAGTGAGCTCAGGGCCAGCCTGAACTACAAAGCGAGACCCTGTCTCAAAAAAAAAAAAAAAAAAAAAAAAAAAAAGACTTACTACACATCCAGCATGGTGCTGTTATCTGATTTGATGGTTGCAAAAATCCTGATATAAATGTCCTCAGGAGGCATAACCTGCCCACTCCAGTTCAGACGGCAGCTTGTCCTTTCTACCCTCCCAGATTCTCTGTGGGCCCTCTCTTGCTTTGTTTTTCTCTGTGACACTTACTTGACATATTATTGTATGTATTTTTAAATGTTTTGTTGCCTTTCTCCTCTCAGTTGAATTTAAATTCCATAATGAGAGGGTTTTTGAAAAAATTACTGTATTTCAAGCACAGTATCTGTTAAGTAGGCACTTGATATATGTTTGATGGATAAAAGCATGAGTGAAAAGACAAGAATCAATTTTTCCCACTTTGTGACTTAGGAAACGAGAGGTCCAGAGGCCCCCAACTCCAGCTATGTGCTGATAAGGTCTGCTCTGCCTCTGCCTGGGGTTCCGGAGTTCAGCACCTAACTGTGCGGCTCACTGGGAAAACTTCAGGAAAAGCTCTTCCTCCATTACCATCAGAACACTGGGGTCAAGAGAGTCCTCAGTGCTCACCTAAACTAGTGCTTTCAGCCTGCATCTTCTCAGTGAGTGGACAGTGGACAAAGGATCATATGTGAAAACCCTGTATCAGGGTCACTTGTCAGAGTCCAGTTGTGGTGTTTGTCCCTAAAGCACACTGCCCATCACCTCTGAGCGCGTCCTGAGAAGGACCAGTGAGCGGCTGTGACTCTGCTATTCACCTTTGCCCCGGGCCACCAATGTCCCCACGGCTTCTGCCTCTTCGGTTCTTACTCAGACAAGGGTGCAAATCCACAGTTGATGCAAATCGAAGCTGGTATTATTTAGAAATTGAGTGGGAGTCGTTTCTCCATCTGCTCCCTCTTCCCACTAGAGGATAAAGGCTGGCTGAGTGGGGGTAAGGACGGAGGCGAGCTGCCAGAGCTAGAATGCTGTCATTTATGCTTACAGGACTGGGCTGAAGCTTCGGTGAGGGCTGGACCAGAGATAACTAAACTCAACTCAACAGACACTGACCTCTGGAGGGCAGAGATGTTTGGGGGGCTTTGCATCTATGAGAGATCCTGCAGCTGTCCTAAACAGATGGTGGCTTCAAACCTTCCCTCTGCTTGCTCACCACTGGCTCTTTCAGGGAACGCATAGGTGACTGTATTCTGGAAAACATTCTCCAGGGCCTGATGTGGCCAGTAAGGACTTGAAAGGAGTGGAACATTCGGTATGATAGCTAACACATTTGGAGGGGCACTGCAGGTGGGACCTGGGTAGAAGCCAGGGGGAGGGGGAGGGGGAGGACAAGGGCTGGGGATGAGGACCCTTCTCTTGCCTTTCAGGGTGTTACTGGTGGTGAGTCCTCTTCCTGGAGGGTCTGGGTGGGGGTGGGGGTTAGCTCAGCCAGACTGGCGCTAGTCTCCTAGCTGGTTGGGCTGGTCACACATGAAGGAACTGCCGCTGACAGATTAGAGCACCCTGCTGCTCCAATCTGTTCCCTCTTGTCCAGCTTCCAGCAGCAGCAGCCGGCCGGGGGCTGCCTACAGCCTGCTCACCACTCAGGCTGCTTCTGTTCTTCATTCATTACCGCTTCACACCCACCCCCTTTCTTTCTTTATTCTTCCCCTTCTCTATAGGGTGTTCTGTTCATTGATCTTTTGCTGCCCCTCTCTGCTTTGAGCCAGCTTCCATATTAAAGGTCTTAAAGCTTTTCCTGCCTGTAGTGTTCTATGCACATAGGTGACCATATGTGTAATTCTTGCATGCCCACACCCAGATTTATGGGTGTGTGTATTACAGTGCAGACAGCATCTGTGTTTGTATGTATATTCACATATGTCAGATAAGTAGAACCTATTAAGAAAGCCAGATAAAGGGCTGGAGGGTTAGCTCAGTGGTTCTGGCACCTAACTCGCAAGCGCAAGGTCCTGAGTTCGATCCCTGGTAACCACATACAATGTTGAGCATGGAGACTCATGCCCACCAGCAATCAATACCACATACCACAGTGCCAGGCATGGTGGTTCACACCTGTAATCCCAGCACTTGGGAGGCAGAGGCAGGAGGATTGCTGAGTTTGAGGCTTGCCTGGGCTACAAAGCGAGACCCTGTGTCAAAAAAAAAAAAAAAGAAAACCAGATAAAACATGTTGCATGTACATTTCCCCCAGTTCTTCCTATGGCTAAGGCTATCCAGGTATTTATTTGGAAAAGACTGAATACAGGATAGACGTTGTGAAAAACCTTTAAAACTGACTGCCTCGAATTGACTATGATGAAGACCAAGCTACTCCCTTCTGATCTAATTCTCGTTTTTAAGGCTTGATGTCTGCAAGGACAATTGATGAATAAACCTAACCCATCTGATGTTTGAATTTAGTAGTCAAGTATGACTGAGAAATCATGGCTATCTTCTTTTTCTTCCTTGACAAAGCAAGAAAAGTAGTTGTGGAAGATACTCTGTGATAACATCATACTTGTTCTCAGTGGCCCTCTCCACAGTTCCCTGGAAGGGATCACAGATGGAGCCCAGATGAGGCTGTGGGTCCAGATACATATACAGTTGGTCATAAACCTGATGGGCAGGGCCGGAGATTTAACTCAGTGGTTCCAGCACCTGCCTTGCAAGCGCAAGGTCCTGAGTTCGATCCCGGTAACCACATACAATGCTGGGCGTGGTGATTCATGCCCACCAGCAATCAGTACTACATACCACAATGTTGGGCATGGTGGCTCACGCCTGTAATCCCAGCACTCGGGAGGCAGAGACAGGAGGATTGCTGAGTTCCAGGCTTGCCTGAGCTACATAGTGAGCTCAGGGCCAGCCTGAACTACAAAGAGACCCTGTCTCAAAAAAAAAACAAAAACAAAAACAAAAAAACTTGATGGGCAAAAACTTCAAGTTGTTCATTATTATGGCTGAGAGTGATGACAATAAAAGTGAACATTTCATATGGATGATCTTTATGTATATTATCTCACAGAATCATGAAAACAAATCTCAGAGGGTATTTTATTCATTGCATGGATGAGCTGTGGACATCAACAGAGAAAACTCAGTTATTCACATTTTTCCCATTTTCCTAGCAGCACTTCCAGTCCTACCTAGAAGTTTTGTTCCTGCTGGAACAATAACCTCCAAAGAATTTTTTTTTTTTTAGACATGACTAGCACAATAGAAAGTTATTAGAATATCATTAATTACTACACTGATTTTACAAATGCATAAAATTCCCCTTTTTTGTCCACATAGAGAAAAAGGCATTGCATGTGTATGAGTGTGTGGATGTGTGTGTGGGTGTGTGTTATAGACGATGACTGAAAACATGATCCAAGAGTTTGGAAGGCCATTATTCCCATTCCTTTATTGCTACAGCCACATGTAGTTATATGTAAACCTTAGCTTTTACCTGGGAAAAGGTCACACTTTCAACTACCTAGAGCAAAACCATTACCAACGATGAAGAGAGCAGAAAACAGCTGAGCTGAAATTGCTACACAAAAATCTTTCCTTGAAATTAAAATGGTTTAACTTAGAACTCGTTTGTTCTATTTTTATATACACTTTTAGGCAGTGTTTGGGGAGATGGCATTTTATGGTGAAGAGTATGAGTTGTCCAATTTAAATAAGGTACATATACATATTTAGGGCAGTCTGTCCAAAGCTGGTATGGACTCTGAATTCCTGCTAGCTTTCTATCCCTTTGTTCTTGGCTGTGGTCTTCATCTGTATAACCAAAATGAACTTCTATGACTCCAGGTTCAAGCAGGAGATTGATATCAGGAACAGAAAAGACCAAATCCTTTATTTTAAAGCAATTTCTCAAAATTGTTACAATTAGATTCTTTCTCACTGGTCAGGAATCAGTCAGTGGTCACAGCTTGTTGCAAGGGAAACTCAGAATTTTAGTTTATTTCATAACCTGGGCAATAGGGGATTATCAAGCCCTTTATCATTTATCATTTTGGTAAGCAATGAACACTCTCTAATGTACATTTTTTTTATTTCCCAGAAAACAGTAGTTCAGAAATGACAGAATGGTATAGAAACCAGGTAGATGGGCTAACAATATTAATAAGTGACAGCTAGAATGGAAAGAGGTAGATATCAGAAAGATGCAGTAGAAGATCTTGAAAAGCACAGTTCTCTAAAACCATTTGGGCAAAAATGGTCATATACTCCCAGAGAATACAAACTTCTTTCAAGAATCTTTGTACGTGAAATAGCAGTCATTGTTAAGTCATCAATAAACGCTCAAATTCTATCGATTATCCTTGGTTAAGAACCCAGAGAGCTCTATAATACCTTTTGAAATTTTCCACTAAAGTGCTTCCTATAGTAATAATAAAAAAGGTCTTGGTACTTAAAAACAGCAAGCTTCAGCAATTTAGAAAGTTTATTTTAATAAGGGTTATTGAGTGAATATTATATGCCAAATGTTTTATATAGCACCATTAATCTTAAAAGTAATAGAGAAGGGTGTTATTGTCTCCATTTTCCAGATATAAAAACTGAGACACAGAAAATATAAGTCACTTCCCTATTTGATGTACAGATGAGGTTAAGTTTCAAACTTAGATCCTCACGAAGCTCAGGTGCATTCTGCCCCAGGAGCCGGCTCCTGTGTTGAAGAGGCAGAGTCAATTAGACTCTGACATACATGAACACAGGATTACACACAGGACAGAGTGGTTTGTAATAAAGAGTATTCTTTTTTTGGATTCTCGCTAAGCCCTTGTCCTGAAGACCATACCATGTGAAACTCAGAGTGAGCCTGGGAGAGCATCCAGTACACACACTCTGGTCAAGGATGTCTGCACTGAGCCTGCTAATTTCCCTGTCTGTCACCCACTGTGCCTTGCTATGACTTTACTGATGTCTTCCCTTTTCCATTGGAAAGGGTGATTTTGTTGCCATCGTTATCCTGTTCCTGTATATTTCTTCTGTGTAGAAAAATATATATGTAGTTTTTTTATACCTGAGAGCCATGGAACCAAAGTAGATGTGGAGTTTCTGTTCTAAAATCTTCTGAGGTTGTGCTCACTTCGGCAGCACATATACTAAAATCTTCTGAGGTTCAGTGAGGTCACAGGCACATTGAAAAATCCTGTCAGGGACATGTGTTAAAACAAAACAATGCCTTGGCCTCTGTCATGATTTACAAATGTCCTCTAGGGCCACTCTTCAGTTTTGACAGGTTAGATAAGTTTGGATTTGTTTAAGGCCTATATTCAGTCAGAGATTGGAGCAAAACAAAAATTGTTACTGGGAATGAAAGAAATGTGACTTCTGGGGGCCATTTTTCTGCACCTCGCAAAATTACATTCAATCTCAGTTCATTTGGTGACACATTCAGTAGGTGTTCGGGCTCCCTGTTACGCTCTGAGCCCTGTGTGAGACACCAAGGGTACGGACAATACCCAGCATCCATATGACTGGCCTCCAGGGGTGGCGCATCTGCAGAAAGGCTCCTTAATATGCAAGTATGGACTTACTTTTCTTGAAACACAAAGGGAATTACCTGAGGCTGGTGGCATAAGCTTCAGGAACATGTGTCAGAATTTCAAGATATGGTGGCTGAAGCATGGTGGTGCACATCTGTGATCCCAACACTCTGGCTGGCTAAGGCAAAAGGATCACAAGACAACCCAGTCTGGAGGACTCAGCAAGACCTTGTCTCAAAATAAAAAGTAAATAAATAAAAAAGGGCTGGGAATGTAGCTCAGTGGGAAGATCATCGAGTTCAATTCCCAGTACTAAAAAGAAAAAAAGGCTAAAACTATCAAGCATTCCCTGGTACATCTAACAGGAGACCAGAAAGAATCATTTCTGACTGAGACAAACATAGTGAAGTTAAGGAAGAGGAAAGAACTATTCTCACATCATGATTCTAGTTTATTCTTTGATCTCACTATCAGATTATTAACCACCTGCAAACTCAAAACTTGGTGAATGTTCTCCCAAGATACCTCAGAATTCCCTCCCCCACATACACACGCACTCTGTGTGCTCACTCACCACAAGTTTAAAAATAGGAGCCCTGGGGTTGCCATGACTCCCAGTACTACTCACCGCCTTCCTCTTCCCTCTGATGTGATTTCTCTTCAGAACACGATTTAGCGAGAATCTGGCCCAGAGCGGCCTCTAGCGGCCCAATCCTTTGGGATGCACTTCCTTCCCAGAATGTGCAACACAATTCCAAATTAACACACCTAAGCCTGACTGAACTGAGTGATGTGGTCATTCTCCGCGTGATCAGCTTTTTACAACACGTTTCTCACAAGCCACGTGCAATAAGCCATGGTACCTAATGTGTGCATAAAGCCGTGGGTTCAGCCCAAGTGTTCACCATTTCACAGGTAGAGGGGACCTGCATCCCACAGACCTTTGGAAAACAGTGGGGGTAGCAGGAGAGACTGGATGTCGGAGATAATAGTGATCACTGAAGTAACAGATGAAATGCTTTTCGTCTGTGATCGTCAGAAATCAACCCTCTTTGTTTTCCAGTATCTTTTACAATGCTGTCACCTAGTAACGACCCAGTACTCTCAGGGGAGTACTGGTGTGCTGATTTCCCTCATCCTGCCATCAGCAGCTGGTCTTCAGTTCTCTATTTTGAGACCCTGTGTCATTGCTCCTCAGTTCTGCGTGCATGTTAGAGTCTCCAGGGAAGCTTTATGAAGTTGGATAGAAGGCCTGAGGCCCCACCCAGTGCACTTTCTGACTTAGTTGGCCAGGGAAGGTGCGTGGCAGGCAGTAGACATGCACATGTATTAAAGCTCCTTAGTTGAGTGGAAAGGGTGGCCAGGGCTTACAAGTCACTGTTCTCAACTCTGCTACACTTTGTGTCACTTCAGTGAAGAAAATGGGTTTAAAGGCAGTGAGTGACAGTATTCACATAAATTCAAACGCTGTGCTCCTGAAAGGGTTCCTCCCATCCATTCTTCCCTGCTGACCAGTTAAAAAAATTGTGAACGCTCCAAGTGCTATGAACTTCAGATTCTGGAGAGGGTCTAGGAAATGAACATTTCATCAGTGCAGACCCTCTTGCAGGCAGATGGTTACTGCTTTCCTCTCATGGGTTTTTTTAAACCCCCTTTTACTGACACCTCTGTGTCTATTTCATACAGAGATGAGTTTCTATCACTAAGGCTGGCAACACGAGCATCAAAACAAATTTGACTTTAAATGGCATTTCAATTCCCCTACCTAGATTACAAACCCAAAAGAAACAGAACTTTAAAGCTTCCAATTTGATGTGTGTGCTGGCCTTGATAAGAAATTGATGCTTTACTAAATTTTGGAACACACAAGTGGTTTTAAAGTGAAAGTTATTAGCGCTAGAAAATGATGTTCTTTGTATTACTACACTGTTATTATATTTAATGGAATTTCTCCCCAAAGCACTACAAAATGAAAGGGAAAATAGTGTTTAGAATGAGGAAGAAACTGGGGGGTGAGGGCCAAGGTAAGTAAAGAAATGATGGGCTGTGTTCATCTTATCCCTCTTTTCCTGGGGACCTGGCAGGTCCTCTTTCAGGAGCCAGGTGAATTGAGTTTGTCTTGGTAACGTTCTGGCAGGAATGTCTAGGTGATGTTATAGTGAGTGGCATTTTCACAGTCCTGACTTAGCCCAGTCTTGGCAGTGTCAGCTATGAGCAAGCAAGGCTAAGGTACAAATTTGGAACTGTGCTAAGGAATACAATTAAGGAATATTGTGTTTTCCAGAATAGGGGAATGCAATCTATCTATTTCAAGTTTCAGGAAACTTTACATTTGTTGAGATGAATAAGGAGAGGAAGCAATGCTACATTAGTATTAAAGTTATTGGTGATTTGTAAGATAGAAGCATGACAGAGCCCCGGGCATACTTACCAAGGAGGTGGTTATTAGGTCATTGTTATCATTGCTTTAAACAGTCTTCCACCGACCTTGCCATTTCTCCCATATATAGTACATCACAAAGGCACCTGGATGAACAGGCAGCATTTTGCATCAAATCCCTAAGGCTATCTGATTTTGGCTTTCTGGAGTAAGCAGGAGGGAACAAATCCAGAACAACTGTTTTTTCCTGAATTCCAGATTCCACATAAGCTTTCTGGCATCCTTCGCCAACAGCATGAAAAGAGAGAAAAATTAATTACTCTTAAGTAACTAACATTTATTAATTGTTACACAGTACATGTTCTTCCTCTGGGCTCAACCAGGCATTTCTTGTATAGCATATTCTAATACTGAGCTGGCTTCTCAGGATTTGATTGAAAATATCTTACATAGGCCTTCACCCTTATTTGACATATTCCCAAGGTGCTATAAACAGAATTACACATTTAATCATTTATTTTAAAGTATATAGAGATTTTTCTGGATTCATATCAGGGTCATGCAAGGTAACCCTGAGTCCTGTTCTAGAAATTAAGAGTAATTGAAAGGGGACATGGTGACTACACTGTACTCTCATGCAGTTATAGACCTGAGAATTTCAGCGGCCAGAAGCCTGTGGTCATTCGTAATGTTCCTTATACTTTGCAGGAATTTCCTTTCCTTTGCTAGCATCACAATATCAGCCTCACTACATCCTGCCCAGTAGGCAATACTGCCCTGAGAGCCAGACAGGATAGAGAAGAGGCACAATAGTTAATCTGGGTAGAGCGTCTCCCCACATAGGCCACCATACGTGCATGTTGTGTCAGAGGGACAATTCAGAAGGAGCAGAGGGGACAGCCAAGTACTGTGTGCTCACCTGATATTTCTTTTTTTTCTTTTCTATGGAAAAAGATAGTTATATGCTTTGGTGTGAGAGAAACTGAGAAATGCTTCTTTTCCTGTTGCAAAGGTACAATTGAGATGTGGAAAAAAACAGCAAGTACTGCATTTGACTCCAGCTTGGAGATATTTTGGATCTTGTGTAAGGGACATACATTCTAAGTGTGTCACTCCTGTTAGTAACATGTGCTCCAGATCGAGGTGATTTTTTTTTTTTTTTCTTTTTGAGACAGGGTCTCACTTTGTAGTTCAGGCTGGCCCTGAGCTCACTATGGTGCCCAGGCAAGCCACCGCGAACTCAGCAATCCTCCTGTCTCTGCCTCCCGAGTGCTGGGATTACAGGCTTGAGCCACCACGCCCTGCATTGTGGTATGTGGTGTTGATTGTTGGTGGGCGTGTCTCCACACCCAGCATTATATGTGGTTACCGGGGATCGAACTCAGGTCCTTGCGCTTGCGAGGCAGGCGCAGGAACCACTGAGCTAACCCTCCAGCCCGAGGTAATATTTTTCAAAAAAAAAAAAAAGGAAAAGAAAGAAGGAAAGAATTCTATGTCTTCCATTCCTTCTGAGCCCTGAGAAAGCATCCTATTTCTCCATACTTGGTTGTACCAGCTGTCATTCTGGTTATTAGTAAGCAGCAGGGAAATATGCCTGTAAAAAACAAGAAATTGACAGGAGGCAAAGGAACAGGACATAACTGGGGGAGTAGATACTCCAGAGGTGTGTAGGATCTGGGCGCGGTGCTGCAGACCCTCAGTGCTGAGCCCCTGCTGACAGTCCCAGAGAGGCCCTTGGCCAGGCCCATGCTGGCCCATTCTAATGCAGCAAAGATGCTCCTGCAGAAGGAGCAGCTTGGTGGCAGGAGAGCAGGCTGCCTTGGCACACAGCAGTATCGTGCCACAAAGAATAAAAGCCTTGCTTGTGTGAGTTTAATCCAAGGATCAGAAAGGGGGTTGTCTCTTTGAAGGGAGGCACATTCAGCATTACTCAAACATATTCTGCTTAAAGGGCTAAAAACCAGGGTCTGAGCAGACATTGGTGCCAAAAGCCCAACAAGGACCTTTTAGGAAGCTGATGTGTGATAGTTGCATTAAAGGATGGAAACTCCAGTGTTGACACCTGTACTTTTCTAATGCACATATTGTCATTGCAGACCTCAAAGTGGCTCATAGTCTTCCTCAAATCAAGTTGGGTATGAGAAAGAAATTTCATCCTGGGCCTTTGAATCCAAATAGTATGCTACAAATAATGCAGAATTTGTTATGAGGAGCTGAAAACTAATTTTCCCACCAATCTTTAATGGCTCCATTTAGTTCACTGGCTAAGTTCCACACTCCTTAGGGGACCATGCTTGAATTTCTGGCCTATTCTTCATGACTGGACTTATCTTATTTAACTGGCATTGTCTTAAAACTATGCACCTTATGCCTGCACACACACCTTGTGATGTCACAACATCAAGTGACATGACTGACCTCTCGTTAAGCATGACAGCCTTCTAGCATGCCTTGTGTTGCACAGTGTGGTTCTCTTTCAATTCCTGGGGAAGTGCATGGATGTCCTTTAAGGTCTAACTTGAGTGTCACCTCCTCCATGAAGCCTGCTCTGACCCTACTTGCCAGGCTTCCTCAGCCTTCCCTTCATGCTCACACAGACTTTTGTTCAAGCCTCTCTCATAGCACTTAGACACACAAACAGTTGAAATAAAAATATATCTGGGAAGGTTTGGAAGACCTCATTCATTTTGGTAGCCACCCTAGAACTTAGTGCACAGTAGACATCAACGTTATTCATGGAATAAAAATGTGACAATAAAGACACGAAAGGTAGGGTTTGTGCATGTGAAGTGAGAAGCTTATCACTCTTTCTAAAAACTAAATATGCTACCTTTCCTGAGTGAAGGTGATTTTCAGACTCATTGGCAGGAAAATGTAAGCTTCGAATTACTTTGTAACATTTGCTTTGTGTGTGGGGTGTTCATATGGTCTTATATTTTATAATTGACAGGGAATATTTGGAATTGGTTTTTCATTCATTTTTTTCCCTTTATTGTATTATTGGTACATTTTAGGAATACATTGTGATCACATTCATCATTGAGAATTTGTACCGGTACATGATATGGCCCGATTCTCATTTTTGTTAATTCCCTTGCCCTCCCTACAACTCCCAGCCTCCTTTATACATAAGCTTTGTTTTTGTTTTCTTTTTCTTTTTACCATCAGTTTTTTTCCTTTCTTTGCTTTCCCCTGCCTCCCCTCCACCCTGTTTCCCCTTTCCCTTTGGACATTTTCTTCCTATTTCACATTGCCTATCATACATTTTGGAATATATTTATGCCTTCCCTTTCTCATACTGAAATGATATAATACAAATCTGTGTCCTATCTATTTCATTTATGAGTATGGCCTCAAGGTGCATCCATTGAAGTATAAATGTCTTTATTTTCAGTCATTTTTAAATACAGCCATCCAGACTCCCAGCATTCCTGCACAATGCCTCCGTGTTAGGTCAGCCTTCACTGTTCACTTCCACAATCACCACCCTCATTAGATTTTGATAACAAGCTACTCTGGATTCTCTATCTATACTATCACAAAAATCATTTTATCCACTATCAGTCTGACCTTTTCAAATATCACTTGAATCATTTTGCTCAAATGATTAAGAACCTACAGGGATTTCGTTGAACAAATTGACACTTAGTGTGGCAGTCATCCTTTCTGGATATTATCAACCTGATCTCAAATTGCCTTTCAAAGAAGACTCTTCTAGGCACATTTCCCTTTGCCTCACTAGCCAGCCAAAGTAGTCCGTGGGAAGAGCGCTCTGCTGAAGGCAGAAGGCCATAACGCTTGCTGTTCCCAGGTTTGTTACAGTTAGCTGAGTTACCTTGGGCGGGCAAGTCAGTTACTGATTTTCAGACTCTGTATCTCTCCAACGTTTCAGACATTGCCAGATTATGTCAGGAGAGATGCTTGCTTGGAAAGAAGGAATTTGGAAGAAATGAGCCCTATTTTGCTTCTGATTCTGAAGTTCTCTGATTATATAAAGGATTGAATGTCAGTTTCCTTCCAACCCTGAGATCAATGAGATCAATAGGCTTGAATCCAGAACCTCAGCCTCCTTCACACCACAATATTTATACTGCAGCCCACTACACACAGGAAGGGAGATGAAGATTAAGGGTCTCTGTGTCTGCTGTCTGCTTCTTGCATGGGTATATACAACGCAAGGCACAATTTTTTTTTTTTGGTCCAGTTTTAGCTTTTCATTCAGCCGAGCTTTTGATTCACTTGATAAAGAAAAATAAATAGGCTAGATTTGATTTTCTTTGATTGAAAAGATTTATTTTATATTCTTCCTGCCTCAGCGAAGACTAACATGCAGTTATTCACAGTCGAGTTGCTCAGTTCTGGGCTGTCTGAATCCTTGATTCTGCCTTCCTTTCCTTGGGCCCAATTTTTGTTAGAGTTGTGACTTTTAAGAAACATCACCTCAAGGTGACAGGGTGTGAGGGTCCTGAGGTGGAGCTTAAACCACGTTATGTCATATCTGCTAGGTTCTGCTGAGTTGTTCATCATGGGCATGGCTGGATTTTCACGATAGACTCCCATAAACACGTTTTTCACCCCTTTTCTCCAGTGCACGGGGTGGGAGGAAGGGCAGAGCTATCCACCAGTTCTTGAAGTTCTCCATCATTTTCATTGTTTCCTTTCTTTTCCTTCCCTTCACGTCTTTGTCACTGATTCACTGCTGACACCCACACCGTGAAGGAGAGATTGATTTTGGCTCAACTGTCACAGTTCCTGGTCTGCTAGCTCCAGGGCAGAAATGTCATGCTGGAAGGGACTAGGTGGGGGAGAGGGAGCGGCTTTCACACACCGAGGCCGAGAAGCAGGCAGGAGGACACAGGAAGGGAGCTGGGTGCCTCCAGGCCATGTCCTTAGTGACCCATCTCTTCAGGCTGACTCCTCCTCAACAGCGTGCTGAGCCAGGGATCCATCAGCGGAATAATCCACCAGTGAGTACAGTGTCCAGTCGCCTGTATAATCCCATCTCCTTTCACACATCTAAGAATTTTGGAGAAGGTCTTAGCTCTAAATCATAACACTTCACTTACTTTTCTACTGTTACCAATTCTCTAGCAAAGAGATCATGCTCTTATTCCCACATGGAGAAATACAACCTTCTCTTAGACCTGTATATTCTCAGATCTTCCCACTTCTTTCCATTTTCTTTATGGCTCTCGGTAAATTTTAGGTGTGTGTCTTCTCTGAAGGGACTGTGACCTCCATGTTGGCAGGATTGTCTGTTTCATACATTTTAGTTGCATGTTAAGTGCTTAGAGCTTGAATTGGTTTAGTGAAGGCATCTATTTGATGAGTAAATGAACTAATTTAAGCTATTGTGGAATTAAGTTTGACTGATTTATGGATGGATATCCATTGAGATTTAGGATTATCTGTTGTTTAAGACTGTGTACCAGGTTCTATTCTTAGATTATTTACATTTCCAGAAAATAGTGTTTACTTGCTCTGTGCACAGAACTGTATTCATTTAGAAGGATAACATATCAGGAGAGATACAATCTTATTTCCTTCAAGAGTTTAGATCAAGAAACAAAACCTGCCTGTACAAATCTGTTGGGTAAAAGTAAAAGAGAGAGAAAAAAAAAAACCTGAGTGTTTCAAATGAATAGTGTAATTCATATGCTACAGTGGAGGGGTTAGTCTATCTAGGCTGAAGTTACAGCCCTGAAACATTTTGGAGGAACTAGAGACAGTGGCACTTGACCTAGATTTTGAAGAATATAAAATATACAGGCTTCAGAGAAGGTTGTATTTCTCCATGTGGAAATAAGAGCACGAACAAAGATTTGGACTTGAGATTTGACACTAAACCATCATGAAAAGGTTATATTGGGATAAAGTTACCTGAATGTGGACAATAATGGGGGATAAGTGTTATAGTGGGGTAGCATTTTGTAGTTGGAAGTTGTTCCCTTCCAAGGTAGCATCTTGTAGTTGGAAGGGCACCATATTGGGAGTCGCATTACCCGCATTGTGTGACTATAAGCAAGTCATTCACTCTCTTCAGATCTCAGTTTTCACAAAAAATAGTGCAAGGAGCATGCTTTAGTACAGAATGGGACTATCTCAGCTTAGACTATTATGTGTTATATAAACATTTAAAAATAGAAACCATGCATGTATTTTTCTGCTTAAAAAATTTTTCATTATAGGAAATCACCTACCTAACTTTTGAATTCCTGGCTTGGAATGCATGAGTGTCACTACTAACTAGTAGATCATGGAGAACATTGAAGACCAGATTAATGTTATTTAACTTAATGGGGAGGTGATCACAGAAAGTACTTGATGAAATGGTTTTTAATTTTAGTTTTCAGAATGGTTATTTTTAAGAACATTAATCTTGCACCACTCTGGAGACAATGCAGCAGAATAAACCCAAATGGGGACAAAACTCAGTCTTTTAGAAATACTACAAATAGAAAATGACAGGGCCCAGAATTTTGGTGGCCACAGGGATTGCAAGAGAATTTTAAAACCTATTTCTGTAAACCTGGTAGTGCCTTTTAAAGATAGGGCTAAGATAAAAAGCTGGCTTTCAGTTGTACAATTGAAAGTGTATTGGTGGTTCAGTGGATTCAAAAGTTGAAATGGGAGCTTGTTTTACCAGAAGGTGTGTCAGATCCTGAGCAGAGGCTGGACATGTTAGTAAAGGACACCTTGCAGTGCCTACAGCTGGACGGTGTGGAATGTGGACCTCTCCATTTGAAATCCACCAACACAGACTTCACACAACTGTCGGGGGCCTACCTCAGAAGAGATGAATTTTCTCAAAGAGTATATAGAGAAAAGGAAAGTGCAAATTGGCCCGAGCCTTGAACACTCATTATAGCTGGGGGGTGGAGGAGGCATAGAATTCAGTGAGAGTTACAGCCCTGGTGGAGACAGGAAGAACAGCTCTGGTGGCAGCTACATCCAGGTATTTGCAGACAATAAAGGGAAAGAGACAGAAGTGCCCCATGTGGTAGAGTACACAGGCATTTGGGGTCACATGTGTCTTTTATTTCTTCTCTTTTGTACAATTAACTACCATCAAACAGGAGTTGGTCATTTAGGATATTTTTGTTATTCAAGTCAGTTGCCCCAAGGTTTGATCATTTTATTATTTTCTAAAAAGCATGTGGATGAATGTAAAGTGATTAGCAGAGGGCCTGCTAAGAGAATATTCAAAAAAACATAGTCTTTTTAAAATTATTATCTAATTCTGCATGTTTTATTGGACTATCCCTATTCATACTGACACTAATAACTTAGAATTGAATGAAACATTTTATTTAGAACATATACTCATTAACCATGATATTTTGCTCATTTTTTCCAAGACAAATGAACTTCTTTCATTATAGTTTTCCAAGACATACATTTATATCAAAACTAGACCATTACTTGGTCTGAATTTTTCTTGTCCTGCAATCCCAGCAGACGAATAACACATCTATAAAGATCAATGGGAAAGGATCCTGGGAATGCCACATGCCAGAGGAATAAAATCATCGCAGTCTCTTAGTTTGGAGCATTTCACTGATGCTGAAATGGAGAATCATCCTGAAAGCAGAAAAAAAAAAAAAAGGTATATATTTCTCAGAGCAAAGATGCATGTGCTGGCAATTTAGATTTTTGCCCAGGGATGCTGGCATTTTGTTTCTGGGGGTGGTTCTTATGTTTCCAACAGTGTTCCCACTGCATACCATGTTCTCTCCTCCTCACTTCTCTCCTCCCACCCCCCTCCCCATATGTCTTCCTCTTTGTCTCGCCCACCCTACTCCTGGTTTCTTTCTGTCTCTTCACTTGTAGGTTATTTCCCTTCCGCAGCAAAGTCAGTCCTGTCACCAAACACAATCTTACTTTCCCCAAACTCATTCTCTACCTCTTCAGCTACTTGTCTTCAGGAAGTTCCTGAATGAACAAAGATCTAGGAAACGGGTCCGTGTATTCTATTGCACTTCCCCTGTGCTTCCTTTCCCTCTGGCCATTCTCCCTCTGTCTTCCTCGTCATCCTCTCTAAGGCTCGTTCTTCCCTCCACCCCAAGACTCTCCTTCCGTGAAGAGATTTCTATCAGCCTCAGAATTACCTGGCTTTAAAAATCTTCATCATTATCCAAATAGAGGACAGGCAGGTAACTACACAAAAACTGGAGGGACAAGCGGAGGAATGAGCCACTCTGAGAACGAGTTTAGACACAGCTAATGATGACAGCCAAGTACCACTACAGAAATGGCAGTGAATGATTTGGGAGGAGGGACTATGTTGTGCGCCTTGACCCCCACGGAGCATTCTCCCTACCCTCTGCTCTACGCCACAATGAATGTTAGGTTATTGGTCACATGTCTCGCTTCCTTTTTGAGCAACAGGTAGTGAGTGCCGAATAAATGACAGAACAACAACAAAACCCATCTGTCTTAGAATATATCTCTGATTTCATCTCTTACTCAAAAGGAGACACATTACCTTAAATGTGAAAACCATTGTGCCATATTGTTCGAGAAAACACTTGGGTGTGGAGAGCGTTTTACTGCTGGGGGATGAGGAGAGGCAGGGGTTTATTTTCAGCAAACAAAGAGTGAGAATAAGTACATACCGGTTCTGTGCAAAAAGCAGTAGAGAGAGGGACTTAACGGGTAAGAAAATAACTCTCAAATTGATAGGTTACATGGGTTTTCTGTTGCGAGTTACACAGTTTATGGTGACTCTTGATAACATGGGCAATAGCAAATCCTATTCCATCTGTGCAGCCATCTATTGGTTCAATTTTTATTGAGCACTGACTTTGTGCACAGCTAGTTCTAGGTGCTATGGGAGATCTACCAGGTTTCCATGTGGCTCCTGCTATCAGAGAGGCCTCACTATTGAAGCACTCAGGAATGTAGAACTTGGCATCTCTTCTGTCTGGACCTTTTCTCTCCTCATTCTCTCTTCTAAGCTTTAAAAACATCTTTGAAACTAAAAACTGCAGCATTTTGAGTACCTCCTGAGGGATCAAAGTGCCTGTAAGACAAATGCTAGCACAGATTTCTAAAAATTGGTTTTAGATTTTTATTTTGAATATGTTTAAGGAAAATGATTTTATGCATAGTGAGTTGTAGGTATCCTTTGGTGGTTAGGTGGTGAAAAGTTGGAAAACTGCTGCGTGGTACTTCTTTTTTTTTTTTTTTTTTTTTTTGAGACAGGGTCTCGCTTTGTAGTTCAGGCTGGCCCTGAGCTCACTATGTAGCCCAGGCAAGCCTGGAACTCAGCAATCCTCCTGTCTCTGCCTCCCGAGTGCTGGGATTATAGGCGTGAGCCACCACGCCCGGCACTATGGTATGTGGTGTTGATGGCTGGTGGGCGTGAGTCACCACGCCCAGCATTGTATGTGGTTACCGGGATCAAACTCAGGACCTTGTGCTTGCGAGGCAGGTGCCGGAACCACTGAGCTAAATCTCTGGCCCTGCGCAGTACTTCTTAAAAACTGGTTATAAAAGGTTTCCAGCCTCTGGTATGACTTTCCATCCTTCCAGAAAGCTACACTGGCTCCATATTTTGGTATTAGTCCTTCCCAACACATTCCCAGGAGGGCTACTCAACATATTGTGCTTAAGGACATTCAGCAGTCATGAACTGCTGAATGAAAGCAAAGTGATAACAATTCAAAGAGGTCCAAAATCATTCCTTCATTTATTATGCAACTGCCTGAGTACCAGCCATGTCCGTGTCCAGACTTTGTAAACAGAAATACAGATGAATTCTTGCCCTTGAGGGGCTTGTGATCTCTAGTAATAGAAGCGGCTGAGCAGACATCCTATACACCAGATGTGATCAGTTTTACATGAGGTTCAAGCGTGGTGCTACAGGAAGAGCTAAAGGGTCAGCAGCAGCGTTCTGCCCGTGCCCAGGGGGAAGGAAACATGCAAAGGGAGCTTTTGTGAAGCCCATGTCCTCCATTATCACAGTGTTATGTTTTGCCCCCATGAAACCATGACCCAGGGCCATTGATAACTAGGAACACAGTTTGCATTTCTTCGCCTTTTACCTACTACCTCCTCCGTCCCCAGGAGTGAGCACTGCACCAGGTCCTCCTACCTTGAGAAACAGTGACCATCTGAGCTGATATCCTTGTTACTCTGCAGAAAGGATGAAAGAAACATTGTGCTTTTAACAGTACTAATCATCATTATTACTGTAATAACAAGATTTATATACCTCTTACAGTTTGCACAGCTCTCTCATATATAAGAACTAGACTTTGCAGAGAGTTGAAGGAGTGTGATGTCATTTCACAGCTAGTAAAGGATGAGATGAAACTCAGATCCCCATATTGGAAAGCCCCAAGTGACCAGGTACAAATCCTGACAGTTCCAAGTGACTTTTCTCTGTCATCTTGATAAAATGATGATCCACTGTGAAATCTCGGATCTACAAATCAACTGAAGGGCTGAGCAACTGCCACGGAGAGGACTAGAGGCAGAAATAGCTGTCTGGAGACAAGGCCATGTTGTACAGCTGGAAATCATGTCATTCCAAACCCACACACTGTCCCCACACAAGTCTTAGTGTTTTCATTCGTCTCATATGCCTAATGAAGAGAATAGGCTCAATCAGTGATGGTGAACCTTTTAGAGACTGAGCACCAAACTGCAATCCCAAACCCACTTATTTATTGCAAAGTGCCAACACTGCGCTTAACCTTGAACTCTGAGATTTTAGTTTAGAAAAAAAAATTCATTTAACTCATATTAATATCTTTTGTCTCAAAAGAAAAATATAATAACATGCATAGCATAGATTCAGCACCACTGGGATAAGTGATCCCTAAGGTTTAGGGGACAGAGTTTGGAGCTGGTTTGCTGATCTTTAAACCCTGATTCTGCCACTTACAAGTTGTTCCAGTCCTTTCTTGCACTCAACTTGACTAAATAACTAAAAAGATTTAATCTCTTTGAGCCTCAGTTTCCTCACCTGGAATGGAGGATGGCAATATACCTATCTGATAAGACTGCTGTGAATATTAAATGAAACATGAAAAGCTTTAAGTAATTGCAAAGGTTAGGGTCAATGTTTTATAATTGTTTCTTAAACTTAAAAAATGATCTTTTCAGCTTTGAGATACTGAGTCTTTGATGCTTGTTATTACTGGAAATGGGGAAAGACTGTAAAATTTTCAAAGGAATTGGTTTAAAAGAAGAATGCTGAAATGGCAAAGAATTGTGGCGACTTCAGCAGTAAACCTGAGAAAGGATATAGTGTAATAAGAAATTCACTATTTCAGAGGTGCTGGCAGCCATTCACGAACAAAATCTTAGTAGGGAAACAAGGGGAAGTAGGATCATGCTCTGAACCTTCCAGAAACATAACAGAGCCTTTGAACATTCTCAAGATACTCAGTCTGGAAAAATTTCCAGAGAAGCCATCATTAAGCTCATTTGGTAGCTAACAAGCTGGCTCACTGCTCTGCCCAGTCCGGTTTCTAGCTTTGGTCTCTCAGCTCCTTCTTCCTGGCAGTGTCACAACTTAGGATACAGTGAAAGGGATACGTCTGTTCAAAAAATTGTGGGTCATGTTCCATGGCAATCGTTTGCTGTGTATTTCCAGTCACCCCTGTTTGCTAAGTACAAGGAAATGAAAATATCTGGTTGTCTGCATTTTAGCTCTATAATGCTTTCCCATATATTGGTAGCGCCAAATAAATTCAAGCTTTAAGACAGCAGAAGCCTGAAGAGATATGCAAATCTGACTCGCTTCTTTCCTTCGTTTTTGATCAAAGCCCATGTCTTGCTCATACTTGGCTCCTGCAACTACTAGCTGCCAGTGTAGCTTAAGAATCAATTCTTCTTGCGATATATGTGTGTGTGTGTGTGTGTGTGTATACACACACACATACCCAAACTCCACACTGAATATATTCATTATGTATCACAAACCTATGGGAATAAAAATTTACAAATAAAATAAAATATCTTCTTTGAATAAAAAGAAGAATCACTTGTTTAAAATAGGTACCATAAACCTTCACTTCCCTGTCTATATGAATAGGCAATTACTTTGCAAATGATAAGTAAAATAAATTAAAATCTGTGCACTAATCAAGTACAGTGCTAGTGCTCTGTTGCTCACTCCTTTTCTTCCTTTTCACTTCCCTACACTTCTCAGCCCCTTCCCTCTCTTGCTTTTCTTTCTTCTAAGCGACACCATCTGGTGACTAATTCCTAAACTGTTTTTTTGATTTCCTCAAAAGGGGATTGGATCCTTTCAGGGGAAACAGTTATCCTGAGGCTAAGAAGTGACCATGGAAGAAAACAGTACATTGGAACAGTATAGTTCATGATAAAGTCCTTCTATGCCAGCACAGTCTACCCCTACTGTGCTCCCAACCTGCCTTGTTCAAAATCCACTCCTGGGTGAGCTTCTTGATTGGTGTAGATAACAATTAGCCAGGTCTTTCCATTGCAGAATCTATGAAGGCTTCTTTCCTCTGGCAAGAGGAGAAGAATTGCCCTTACAGAAGATTTCAGGAAAATCCTTCCTTAATGTGCACCTGCACATAGCCATGTGGTCTCAGGACTCCACTGTTTTCCTACTGGAATTTTCATATAGGAGGAATTCCAAGACTGCATTTAATCTCTTCAGTAGCATCACTATAACAGTTCATTCCAAGGTGTGAGTTTGAGCAGATTTCCCTGAGTTGATAGTTGTCTGACTTGACCTTTGCAGTTTCTTATTTCAAGGCTTGCAAATGTATCGACACAGTCAGCTACCTGGATGGATGTTGTTCAAATAATAGGGGTACCATCCAGTTCAACACCTGACCTGTCTACTTCTACTTCATCCCAAGCTACCTCAGGAGACAACTGAATATTTATACAGTTAGTACATTGCCATGAGCTCCCACTACTCCACTTAATTTCAGCAGTGGGTCTTCGTGGCTCTCCACAGTCCCGTAACGATGACACTTCTGACACCAATTATCTTAACCTGAGTTCCCTTGAAGACAGAGCATGAGGCAACGATTGAGATGTAAGTTTAAAAAAAAAATTTCAAGAACCAGGAGTTAGGTATTAGAAAAGTGAGACAAAGAAAAAGAGAAAGTTGATACTAAGATACATTATCAAGTTGTACGTTGCTGAGATCAAGTAGTTTACCAGAAGGTCCCACAGAGCCTTAAGAGTTGTGTCTTAGAACTGTGTGCTGAAAGTTGAAAGAGGAAAGCATTTATTCATGGCTTCCCATTTGTTCTCCCACACTTCAGGGCTGCGTACATACACATACGTAGCAGCTGCTTCACTCACGTCGCACATCCTGGTGACAAAGGAGGCCCTGGGCAGAAAGCTAAAGCTGGGCAGTGGGCACATAAATGTGATATTCCGTGAAGTTGTCTGAAGCCTGAGTGGATAGTTAACGAGTCCATAACTGGAGGAGCAGGGGTGGCCAGATGGTTTTAGAAGGAGCATGTTGGTGCCTGATACATAACGTGGTTAAGCTAGCTGCCCATTTCATGCCCACTTGGAAGCAGTTGAACAAGTCCGGTTTCTCTTCCATGCTGCAGAAATAGAGCGATGATGACGGTTGTGGCTATCACCATGCTCCTGTCCTGCCCAGCATTCCCTGCTGCGTTCCCGACTACATCACCTTCTCCCAGTCCAAAATAAATTCTTACTGTCTTTGGTCACCTTGAAACTATTATGTCTCCTCTCTTTCTAACAAGCATTCTTTGCTTCTAAATCTGCCTCATAATTTATTGAAAAAATGGAGTTATTCTGCCAAGAATGTCCTTGTTTTCATACTGGCACACCTATTACTCTTTCTGCATTAGTTTCCTTGCCTTCTGCCCACACTCCTGGTGATGCAGATAAAGCTCCCTGCCTCTACCAGAGATAGACTGCAAATAGCAAATTTTGAATCTAGAGAAAGCAAATTTTGAATTCAGACCTTCTGAACACTTAAATTTTTGATCCCAGCCTTTCTTTCCTTTTGAAGGACTTTACTGTTGTTTTCCTTTCTCCACTCTATCATTTCAACCAGTCAAAATCAGTTTTAGTATCTCTGACATTAGAAATTTAAAAAACCCCAAATCTTCAATTACCTATCTGCTCCTAATTTTTCTGGTCTCTTCCATAGCAAAACTTGATGGTTATCTGTGTTTGCTTTTGAGATTTCCTCACTCCTCTCTCATGCCTTCTTTCACAAGCCTATCTGGATCCCATTTGTACTACATTAATGGAGTGGCTCTTGTGGGTCCCACTAATGTCACCACTGACCCCTGTGTGACGAATCCAGTAGCTGACCCGTTGTCCTCCTGTCCTCTCTACAGCACTGACACAACTGATGATTTTCTTATTGAAATGTTTTGTTCTCTTGGTCTTCATGAAACCACTCTAATTTTACTCTCATTTGGTGACCAAGTTTCTGCCAATCTTCTTTACTGGTTCTGTTTTTATTTCTACCTCTAAATGTTGTTGCCCAGAGCATTCTACCTTAGGTCCCCTTATTTATTATTTATCTTAAATAAATTTCTCAGGTGACTTCATCTAGTCCATGGATGTGCATGTCCTTCATATGCATTGACTCTAGAGTGTACATTTCCAACTCAGAACACTCCTCAAAACTCTAGGCCATCTAAGTTATCTACCAGCTCCAGAAAGTGCCTAGTAGGCATGTAAAACATAGCAAAATAGAAACTTCCCTTCCCTTCCCTTTCAAATGGTTCTCTTTTAACCATCTGCATCTCAGCACATGATAAATCAAGGACATCCTGTTGTTCAGACTTTCCTTAAATTACTTATCTTGCTCACTCGCATACCCCAAACCCAAGCAAATACCACTGGGCCTGTTTTCTCCTCATCTCACCTGTTCTCCTTTCCGCCAAGCACCTAGTTCCCTGGTACCAGCAGCCTCTTCCACAAAGGCAAGCATATCCCAGCCACGCTCTCCACACCGTAACCAGAATGTATTAAAATTTTTAAAAAGCCCAAACAAAACCAACAAAGAAGCAAAACTGACCCAGGAAATTAGATATCACTTCAAATCTTCCAGTAGCTCTTGTCACTCTTGGAATAAATCCAACACCTTAATGTACCTATTATCTTCTTTCCTCAGCTATTTTTGTTTTGCTTTCTTTTATCAACCTCCTTTAATTTTCTCAGATTATACCATGATTTTTGCTGTCCTGGGATCCTTGGACCCTCCTTTTGCTTGCTCTTGCCACAGGCAGGTGACTCTTATCGTTTGGATCTCGCTTTAGCTATCGGAATGATCTTTCTCGGTACCTGACAGTACATAGTTGCCCAGTCACCATCTCTTGGTAGCTGCTATCATTAGTTAGTATTTTTTAATGTTTCAGTTTTTGGTTGTGATTTATTGTCTTTAGTTATGTGTCATGAATTGATGGTCTGTATTGAACTCACTCATATGCATTTCAGAAGCGCTTATCCGAGAATACAGTATTCAGTAGGGACAAGTAAAAATCATACTTCTTCTATCAGAACATCTTCAAAATCTCTTCTTTAGCTTTGCTATTTACTGGTGGGTTTCTGCCTCAGACCCACACCCCATGCTCTTCTTGTGGGAGAAGCCCTTTAGATAAATAAGGTGTGCATTTGTTTAGTACTTTACTAAATTTCAGGGGATGAAGGAAGAGAAATGACGAATCCTGCAAGATAGCTTTATCCTGGCCCTTTCTAGGCCTTCCAGAATCTGCTGCTGAAGGAAGCCAGTGAGAAACTTCAATTCCTGTTTCTTCAACAGAGTTAAATGCTTTCTGGAAAGACCTTAAAGATGACTTCTGACCCCAGTCTGTTTTTCATCTGAAGTATGTTTCTGTGATTCCCTGTCCATCCCAGTAAGTCTCGTCCACTGGTGCGAACAGTCTGACACAGTGCTAGAGGAGGCATACTGTTTGTACTGGGGATGTAAGGGAAGAAAGACTGCTGGGTTGATTATGCCAGAAACGAGGAGCCAGACTCCCTGTGACAGATGCCAGGCCACAGGTACCTGGGAAGTGACGCAGCCAGGGGATTATCCACATGAGAAGGTTACTTTTTAATTAGACAAAAATAGGCTGCCTGGACACTTATTTATGTCTCCATTAGTCCAAGGGGTTGAGACTCCTAATTTTCCTTTTTGCCTTTCAGTGCTTCTCTCCTGCTGTTATTGCTGGGGCTGGCTCTTCCCCAGCTTCACACAGGAACTCATAGTTCAGGTGAATTCTCCCTGCCCCTGTATCAGTCCTGGAAATTGAACCTAGGGCCTTAGTACTAAGTTACATCTACAACCCTTTTAAAATCTTTGATTTTGAGATAGGGTCTTTCTCAGTCACTAAGGCTGTGCTTAAATTTGCACTCCTCCTGCCTCAGCCTCCCAGGGTGCTGGGAGTATAGTCATACACCATCACACCCAGCTTTTTCCATCCTTTCAAAGGTGCACAGGGTGGCAGGACTGGGGTATTCTTCCACAGTCACCTGGAACTGCTGTGGTTCACCACTCTGGATACTCGCAAGCAGAGGCTCCAGAATCTTAATGGGCAGGAACAGCAATTCATGGGGCTGATTGCCCTTCAAAATTGCCTTCCATTTCTGTGAAGTAACAAAATAATCACCCATTGGCCCTGCGGCCCTACGATAGCCACACTATAAAGAGGACACATTAACATAAGAATAGATTTCTGAAACAGATGCAATGTAAAGGTGCCAAAAGTAGCTATGTGAACTTGGTATCTATGTTTTGGGCTTCTCACAAGTTTTATGCATGGAAAAGATATCAGACAATGAAAAGAAATGTTGGTGTGGCTTTGTGAAGATCTCAGTGTGTTGTGCTGTGACATTCAGGCGATGTATCCTACAACTTGTAACACTAAACCAGTGTCATCACCATGTTGATTGTTAGGAAGCGTTCTCCTAGTTGGACCTCCATACCAGAACAAATATACTCTAAGATTTATTTCAAAATTTAGACATTTTTTTAAAAAAGGGACTACTTTCATCTTTGGAACTTACAATAGTTACAATACATTCTAGTTGCTACCTATCTGACTCTTTCATTCTTAAATGTTTACATGAATGACTCAATTAAGAGTAGGTCTACATTTGAGTGTTTGATTGAAAAATACTGATAAATCAATACTCTTTTTCTTTTTCAGTACTGAGGATTGAAGCCAAGGCATTGTATATGCTAGACAAGCACTGTCCCACTGAGCAAAATTGCAACTTGAGACTTATTTTATTAATACCCATCTGATTATTGATCAGATAGCTTTTGGAATGACACGAGTGAGTGAATTAACAGGTACATCTACATTTGAGTGTTCATTCAACTGAGAAAAAGCAAACAAGATTGAGTTACTGAACATAGCAGGCATGTGTTTATACAGGAGATTGATTCAGAAACCGAGTAGATAGATCAGTCCTGGGAGAGCGGAGAGGAGGGCTGTGTGTAGGAGTGGAGTTGGCACCACAGGACCTGGTGCAGGTCAGCCGCTGGCCCTTGGGAATGGAGAAGCATGAGAGACATCAGGTCCAGTGAGTATGTGGAGATGATCCTGGTAAATGAGGGGTAGTTGGGGCAGATTTGCATAAAAGCAACTGTAGGGGTGGTGGCTGGTAGCCTCTGACCCACACTCTGAATAGTAGAAGCTTAAATTGTGCTTGAGTGAGTGGCAGGTCAATGAGCTTGGTTATTTTAGAGTAGGTGTGTTGGTACATAAGGGCATCTTAGTCACTGTGCACACAGCTGACTTGGAGATAGGTACTCACTGAAGTTTGTTTGGGAAAGCACACTGTCTGTGCTTTTTTTTTTTTTTTTTTTTTTGAGACAGGGTCTCGCTTTGTAGTTCAGGCTGGCTCTGAGCTCACTATGTAGCCTAGGCAAGCTTTGAACTCAGCAATCCTCCTGTCTCTGCCTCCTGAGTGCTGGGATGACAGGCATGAGCCACCACACCCGGCTGGGTCTGTGCTTTTATTTGTGACTCAGAGGAGCCAGAGTTCATGCCCCTGTTTAAGCTAACCTACTAATGCCACATAATCTACAATACCCTGTGGTGCATTTCTTTTGTCATCTCCACTGAGCTCAAGCTCCTGTGATGGTTTCCCTATCTATGATGATCCACTAGAGAGGGGCTTCCAAGAGCCTCTGCAGAAGCTGCTGTGACAAGGAGCAGGATGCGGGAGTTTCTCTTCCTCACATTTTTATCATCTCCATTCCCACAGGAGTTTCCCAGAGAAGCTTCCCAACACCGTAAAACACGGTAGGGCAAAGCAAGCAATTTGCACCTGGGTCTAAGCCAGCAACAGCTCCTGCCTCTGTCTGTCCCTGCCCCTTGTCCGTGACACACCCCCCCATCCAGGGTTTTGCCCTTGTTTGCTTGGAACTCCCTCCCAACACGCAGGGCTGGAGTGGACTCCCACAGCTGTGATTCTCTCCTTAATACTCGCGTTAAGTTTCTTGAATGATCAGCCTGGGAGGCTGTCTTCCCTTAAGAAGGGAACTGAAACTCTCCCACATTCTAGTGGAGAACTATAAAAGAGCTGTGGCAGCCAGAGAGGGGGAGGAGGGACTCAGCCTGGGAAGCCGGGGTCACGAGGTCACTCTCTCAGCCCTGTGATGGTCTGTGACAGCCCAAGATGTCTGTGAGCAGAATCAGGGACTCCCCATTTTAGATTCAAGAGACAGAGGAGGCCCTGGAGGGGAGAGCAGTTGTTGAGGAGGAGGTGGAAGGAGGCATTGCTCCTGGTTGAGACTGCACCTCCGTGTCCGACCTCCAGCCCTGTGTTTTCCTTTGGGATATGTTTACCTCCTTCTTCTTTGAAGGGAATCGTGGCCGTAGGAGAAATGATTCCAGGAGACAAAAAAGAAAAAGGGATCATGATTTGCTGCAGGAGGAGTCTAATTTCCACTTTGGATTTCCTCCCACCCCCAAGCTGTGGTTTTTACCTTCATCCTCAATATTTTTATATTTTCTATGACAGTAAATACAAAGGTAGAGTAGTTTCTGGGGTGGGTGAGGAGATAGGAAAAACTCAAAAAGAAGATTAATATCTGTTAGTAAGGTTTGGGAAAAAGACAATGAATGGTATGCCTGGCTTCTCTCATTCCTACTTCATTATCATTCAACAAGTATTTACTGAATGCCTTTGGGGTAAAGATTTTTGTCCTAGGAAAAACTGGGACTAATGCAGAGTAATTGGTCTTAGGGCTGTAGGTATGAGACTTTGATTTATTGACTTCTACTGAAAATCAAATTTTTAAAAGTTAACAGAAATTGCCATATTCAGACTTACCTGAGTTATGGTATAGTTTAGTTTAGTGCCAGGTAGATTTGATTATAAATTCCAGTGGATTTATAACTATTTACTAGGTATTTAACTTGTAGAAAACTGGTTAACTCTCAACTAACCAATGGTAAAAGAGAGGTGTGTAAGAGTTTCTGTGATGATTGAATGTCACACAAATAGCCTAATGTACCTCAGATACACTTACTGTATTGGAACTATAATGAAACTTTTTCCCCCTTACTCCTCTTTCTAATAAGAACTCACACTTCTTATTTTCTGTGGTTGCACAAAATTTAGTAATTCTCTATAGTTGTTATTTTTTATGATCAAAGAACCAAGATCTTTTATATTTGGTTACACTGAATTTGATAAAGAATGTAGAGGTGACAAAGTGGCAAAGACTAAAGGTGAAGACTGTGGAACTAAGATCACCATGTATGGAAAGGGCAGGAATAGAATGACAGGGACAGTTGATGCTTCCACAAACCATCGATTTTCTGTTTTCCTCAAGATCATCTTATTTGTTCTCAGATGACAAATTAATCCTTCAACTAGAAATGTGAAAAATGAAAGTTTCTTTCATTGAATGAATTTCTTTCCTTCTACTTTTGCTTTTCACATCCATCTCAGACTCCTCTCATTGTTTTTCAAAAACTCAGCATCAGCCTCTTACATGGTGATTCTTCTAAGTGTATTGTCTTACAGAAAGCATCTTGTATGTCATCTCTGGATTCACTATAAAATGAAATTTATGGTCCATTCAGCCAGGATCCTTCTCAAAGAATATGTTAAGGAAGAAAAAGCCAGAAAAACCTTGTATGAGTTGCTTCTGTGAGGGCTGCTAATGACCTTGAACTTGTGCTTAAATCAGTACTGACTCATAGCATGGCCATCATTTTACCTATTGTATACATCTCCTGTCCCCTGTAAAGCCTGCTCTGACTTCACCTCCGCACACTATGATCACATATCTCTAATGTTGCACAATATTTATTTTCTGTTGTAGCATCCTTGTCTTACTCCTGCATTTAATCAATGAACACTTATTAGAAGTCTGTCTTATGTAGTTTGCTTTCAGCTTGTTGTAGATAACAGAAGTAAAATATATATATTCTTATCTCCAAGGAATTTTTAACCAATGATGGTTTAAGTCACTAAATACCCACTGAAGCTTTAATTGTGAGATTTTTTTCTTCTTTTAAAAACTAATCTTATAGACAGAATTTCATGGCTTTTAGCTCAATGATTTGTGGAGAAAAGCTAATGATTTGTAAGTAGATATTATAGGGACAAAAAACAAATGCTAAAAGAAACATACCTCCCTGACTGCTTACATAAGGGTAAACTTCTGCTTCCACAGATGTTCTAGTTAAAATTCTGGGGAAATTTATAATGGCTTAGAAAAGGATTTGCTCTCATGACATCATCAAGGACAGGTTTATTTTATGGTGGCACTGGGGGATCACACTTCGCAATATGTTTCTGCATAATCTTAAAATGCTTGCTTAAGAGATCAAAGATCAGTTCCCTTGAGATAATTTTCTCAAAGCAAAAGCCCCAGACTATATAAGATATGACTTTTACCTGTACAATCAGCAGCTATTGTAAGAGGCAGACGAATGTAGTTCAATGAGCCACTCATGAATTCATTCACGCATGTATTTATTTTATTTATAAAATCAAGCATGCATTTATTCATTCAAAACATTGACTATTTTATGTTACTTAAGAATTAGAAATGAAGGCAAATTTTTAACCTTCTTTGCAAGACTATCCTTGAAAAGCTTTATATTATTAAGAACTTTGGTAGTTGTTACTTTGTTAATTTCCAACGGAAAGAAAAATAGTTTTCACTCTATTAATCAGTTTGGCTTGAACAATACCAGCTAAACTCCTGCAATTCAGTCTCTGCTACACCTGCACTTTTCTAGAAGTATGACATGGGGAAGACAACAGAGGCTTCAGAAATGTGAAAGAATGAATATATACACAATATTTATTTTTAGAATATGTTGCTCTGTCAGATCATTTGAAGCATTTATGGCCTAGTCTTTGCTAGTGAACATTACATTGTCTTTTTTGTTATGTCTTCATCCTAAAACCCTCACCAACAACAGCCAATGATATTTAATGCTGTAAGATCCACGCCATATTGTAGTACTCCAGTACAATACTGGGCACTACCAGTGGGGATACTGAAGAGACTGGACCACTGTCTTCAAAACTTTATTTGCTCTTAGCAATGTGTTGACAGTATAATGAAAATGTATTTTTAGACTTCTGAAATCTTTAGGGAAACTCTGATTGGCTAAAAGGCTAGGTACTTTGTCTTATACAGTGTATCCTTAGCATATTAGATTTCATACTTTCTTATCCTTTTGAAAGGAGGTAGAAGCCTGAGTAACCTGCAAGAGTCTCCCTTTTAGGCCTTAGAATAAGAGTAAGCATCAGTGTTATTCATCATTAGAAGTTCAGAACCCAAAGAATGCTTAGGACCCAGCAGGACTCAACAATAGGACTTTTTTTTTTTTTTTTTTTTTTGAGATAGGGTCTCGCTTTGTAGTTCAGGCTGGCCCTGAGCTCACTATGTAGCCCAGGCAAGCCTCAAAGTCAGCAGTCCTCTTGCCTCTGCCTCCTGAGTGCTGGGATTACAGGCATGAGGTACCATGCCTGGCATTTATAATAGGACATTTTATAGAAGAGATCTGACTTCTTTTTCGAAGAACATGGAGTCTAGGTCAGCTTTAAATCATACACATGAAATGTAATATTTCTTAGAAAAACCAGATCCCCAGGGAAATTATTTCTCTACAGTTTCTCTAAAGAATGAATGGTTCTTTGCTTAAAAATCTCCTCCATATTAAACTTCTGTCATGGACTATTTCCCCCACCGTATCAGAGGAAGCATCTTACTGAATAGATCTGCTTTCCTCCTGTTTGCTGGGACCTATTAAAAGAGCTGACTGCAAACAGATTTCACTGCCTCAGTGTGGACTTACCTCAGGTAGCACCCAATAAGACCTGACAAGCCGACATTTCCAATCCATCAGCCATGATGGTTTGGGAAGGGAGGATAGGAAAGAGACTATCTTATTCCCACCCACTTCCTGAGAGTCAGATTTTGGCTGAGTGATAGAATCTGTTTTTAGAACTCTGTTTAATTTCCAAGTTGAAGTTTTGAGGATTTTACTTTTTGAACATAAGGCTAGAAACAGTGCCCACCTTGCCAATGCTAACCAGAAACTGAAAATTATACACCCTTTGGGTCATGAAGGAGAAATAGAATGAATCTTTAGAGGAAGGGAAAAAATTCCTTACAAAACACTAGTGACAGCGTTTTAAACACTAGCATTACTCTCCAGCTGGGCAGCCCAACAGCTCCATGCTATTGATAATAACAGCAGGTTTATTTATGGTTGAAAGAATGATCTTGAAAACCTACATTTCTAAATACGTAGGCTTTATCAAAGCCACCACTTTTGCCATTCCCTCCTTACTGTTCTTTCTTAAGCATTGATAACATTGATAGGAGGATGAAAAAGTAAAAGCTGTAACCAGATTCTAAGTTGTTCACTTAGAGAATTTTCGTTTGCACATGTAGTCAATTATTGATGCCTGTGACTTCTATTAAGAACATCTTACAATACCGATAGTTCATTCTTCAGGAGGAAGTACCTCATGGGTGTTCTTTCAGGGGAAAAATACAGTTACTGATTGCTGCTTAGATAATATTTAGGATAATTAGATCCTGTGATTTTTTTTTTTTTTTGTAAAGAAGTTAGTGCCTCTTCAATGGGAAATCACATTGCCTAACTTGTGTAAAGTGGGTATCTCTTGGATGTGTGAACTCTTTAAGGTCACTTGCTGAAATCATTACGATTAATAGGAAAAAGGCTTTAGTGGAACAAAACCATCAATGTCTGCTAATGATGTTTGCTTGGAGCATAGAACTGCTACATCAAATATGCTGGGAGTTAAAAAGCCACATTATTAACTTAGAATAGCTTTTAACCAAGGATATTAAAGAAAATACTTCACCTTTCTCAAATTTATTTTACATGGTTTACACCTTGTTGACTATCTGATACTCTTTTTTTTTTTTTTTTTTTTGAGACAGGGTCTCGCTTTGTAGTTCAGGCTGGCCCTGAGCTCACTATGTAGCCCAGGCAAGCCTTGAACTCAGCAATCCTCCTGTCTCTGCCTCCTGAGTGCTGGGATGACAGGCGCGAGCCACCACGCCCGGCCTATCTGATACTCTTTAAAATTCCTTACACTATGCCTAGCTTTCTTGTTTGGTTTCATATCTTAGACTAAGGGAAGAACTCTGCGTCGCCTATCTTGGGTTATTTTGTATCATTTAGCTCCTTGGCTTAAACACAGTGATGCTCTGTACCATTTATTGCAGTGAACTAAATTCAAATACTGAAATATTTATATTATTATTTATTCTGAATATAAATTAAATAAAGCTGTCTGAAGATGTGAAGATGACTGGAATCTTGGGGAATGTTAACCATATTAACTTAAGATTTAACAATTTTAGTTAGAAAACACATATTCTGTCTTTTATAGCACCATATTTCAAAGGTTATAGGAAAGATTAAGTTTTCCTAATGATCAGATACTCTAAAATATCCTTCAAAGATACAACTCTAATAAAAGGATAGCACATTAAGTATTTCAGTATATCTCTGAGGTCCCCATTCGGTGAGTTCTGATGGAAGCTTCGAGAGTGTAGGCCACACCTCCAATCAGTGGAGCGTTTCCATCTCAGGTGTGGTCTCGCAGCACCGCCTCCTCAGTCCGTACCCTCCCACTGCCCTTCCTCTGTGGATTAGTTCTTTTTGCTTTTGAGACAGGGTCTCGCTTTGTAGTTCAGGCTGGCCCTGAGCTCACCATGGTGCCCAGGCAAGCCGCCGCGAACTCAGCAATCCTCCTGTCCCTGCCTCCCGAGTGCTGGGATGACAGGCGTGAGCCACCACGTCCGGCATTTGTGGATTAGTTTTATCTGTTTTGAAATTTTATATAATTGCAGTCATAACATATGTATTTATTTTTACCTGACTTCCTTTACTCACCACAATATTTTGAAATTCATTCACTTTGTTGCATTTATCAATAATGTGCTTCTTTTTACAGTGAGTAATGTTCTGCAAAAATACACTGGAATTTGTTTTCTCTCGATGGACATCTGACTTGTTTCTAGTTTGGGGCTAGAAAATAAAAATTCAGTAACTTTTAAAAATTAAATTTGAATCTTTATTGGTATGTTATATATACACATTGTAATCACACACAATATTGAGAATTTGTACCAGCATATGACACAATTTAATTCTCATTTTTTCCCATTCCCGCACCCACCCGACAACCCCTCCCCCCACCTATATAACTAACCTTTGTTTCCCTTTTTTTTTTTTTTTTGAGACAGGGTCTCACTTTATAGTTTGGGCTGGGCCTGAGCTCACTATGTAGCCCAGGCAAGCCTCGAACTCAGTAATCCTTCTGTCTCTGCCTTCCGAGTGCTGGGATGACAGGCGTGAGCCACCACACCCAGCTGTTTCCCTGTTTTTCTTATTGTCATATTTTTTCTTTCCCTTGGTACTTAGCCCTATACCCTACTTCCCTCTGAATACTTTCTATTTCACAATATATCATATATTCTAGAGCTCATTAAATCTTCAGTTTCTTATACCAGAGAAAAGATACAATATTTACAGATCTGTGACCTATTTATTTCACTTATGAATATGTCCTGAAGGTACATCCATTTGAATATAAATGACTTAAACGTATCTTTCTTTATGGCAGAGTAATACTCCATTTATAGAAAAACCACAGTCTCCAGTTGATGGCCATTTGAATTGTTTCCAAGATTTAGCTCTCACTCCTCTGAACGTATGTTGCTGTGATATGAATCTTTTAATTCCTTTAGTGTCCTTTTGTGGGCTTGCATTTTTCATTTTCCCAGGGCAAATATCCAGGAGTAGAGTTGTTGGTAATAACATGTATTTAACTTTTCCAAAGGGCTTGTGTCATGTGATATTCTGACCAAAATGTGATTCATCAACAAAAAGTATTAGAAAGTATTAGAAAGTGGAGGGGTGAAGAGACAAAGAGAAAATGCCTAGAAATGGTACCTGTAGCAACAACTATTATTTACTGACCTCGTATTGTGGTCATGAGGATTTTAGAAGTTGAGTACCTGGGACTCAGAGGAGGTTCTGCCTGATTCTCTCAGTACCTTAATGTTCACTCACTCTTTTCTCTGTTATCAGTATTCTTGTTATACCTTTCTCTGCTGGGTAGTTTTCGTTCTGACTTCTATATAGTTTTAGTTCTAAAATTTCCATTTGTTTTTCTTGTGACTTCTGTGTCTTTGCTGATGCTTTCTATTTTAACTTTCGTTTCAACTGTGTTCCTGATTGCTGGCTTGAGTATTTTTATAATAACTACTTTAAAAATCTTTTTCAGAAACTTTCAACATCTGTGGCATCACATTGTTGGTGTCTGTTGATTGTTTTTTCTCATACAAAGTTGAGATTTTCATGGTTCTTTGTATGCTGAGTAATTTTGAATTGTGCTCTGTATATCTTGAATGTTATGTTGTGAGAATGTAATTCTTGCTTAAAATTAGTGGTTGGGTGACATTTTGAATTCTAGTCTTGATTTTCAGAGATCTCAAACAGCTGTGTCAAGCATTCTATCCAGGTTTTGTAGTTGTGTTCATTAGGAGATAAAAGTTGTCATATTTTTATTGTACCTTATGTAAAGCAGAATGAGCAAATTTGAATTTTGAAAGTATATATTCACAAAATAAAAGAAAATCCACTTATTCACTTATTTGCCTAATATAATCATTTGCTGTTTTATTACTACCCTTAGAATTTAAGTGTCACAAGTTTAAATTCTGTTTTATATATGTCAAGTCCTCAAAACAGAGCCTGGAACCACATAAATATCAGAAGAATTCAGTAAGTACTTTAGAATGAACGAAAAAGAAGCCAGTAAGCAGTAAAGAATACACTAGTGCACGATAAATAGTTGATAATTAGAATGCCTATTATCTGTGACCTTGGACAAGTAGATTACCTCCTTGTATATGGGTTATGTTTTTTCTTTTATGTAATGATAAAGTGACATTTATTTCACAAGGAGAGAAAAATATATAAAATATTTAGCACACAATTAAGTACTCAAGAATCACAAGTTAAATATTTTCTCTCCATTCCTGTTCCAAGATAACAAAACCAACTTAAAATAGAGCACAAAAAGAATAACTGAGAGGCTCATCTCATGGGTAGTTGGTTTTGTGTAAACAGGTGACAGATGAAAGCAGTAACAGTCCACTCTTATTTTCATTTCATCTCCTCTAATGAGAAAATGGTCTTCAAATGGAAAAGGAGTCAATCATAAGCTTTGAAGTTAAACAAGCTTCATAGCTAACATTTCCTAATCTCTCTCAGGTTAAACTCAGACCTCTCTATAAAATGGGAAATAATAATGCCTATACCACAGAGCTGTTTTAAGTGTGACAGAATAAAAAGCCTGAAAGGGGGAAGGAGAAGATAGTTCTCATTTCCTAGCCTGTCAAGGAGAATCTTGTAATTACTGGCTCAGTAATTGGCAACCTTATTAGTTTTTCTGCTGCTGACCTTTGAGTCTGGGAGAGTTGGGCTAAGTTCACCATGGTGCTACACATGCCAAGCCACAGCCTCCGCTGCCTGTGACACCTTTGGTCCCTAAACAAAAACATGACATCTATCAGGCTTTTAGCCTTGCTTGAAAGTTAGGTTGGGATCTACACCAGAGCCCCTAGAAGCTTTTTCTGTCATTCACTTTTTACCAGGAGCCTTGCTGAATATTTCTTCAGTTTCAGTTGCTCAGCGCATCCTTTCTCAACCAAAGATCTTTTTCCTTTTTCATTCTTTTTAGTTAATGAATAGAAATATCCAAGAAGTTCTCTAAAAAATCTAAGCTAGTCTCTTTTTCAACTTTTCTGTCCAGCAGTCAGTCATGTTATATACATCCTCCCATCCTTTACCTATCCCATGCTATGCACTGAACAGGTGTTAAATGAGCATTTCAAGCTTTAAACTGCTGTGAACTGATGCAAGAAATTTAGTGAGTATTCAAATGAATTAGCCTTGACTGCCTGGACTTAGAATTATTCACTGATACCACACATTTACCTGCTTTAGACTCTCATAACCTTCTAGAAGTTTTCCAATAATCATGGGAAAATAATGTTACTTTCTTGGAAATTATTTAAATGAACAGCAAATAGACATCTCTGGGTACCTTTAGCCATTTTTCTGAACTCTTTAAAAACTCATTTAGCTGTTGAATTCAGGAAGAAGACATTGTAGTGAAATATAAATAGGGAATCAGAGGTCTCTTTCCAAGTTTCAGTTCGTCTTTTGCAGTGTATCTGTTAGGAAGTGTGAGAGGGCCTACTAAGTTGGGCCTTGCCCATACGAGATCTGTGATGTCACCTGATGCTTGGTGGATCTGCTGTTCTCTTTTGCATGAATCTCTGGGCTGTAAAAGACACACCAAGACCCTCATTAGTAGGCAGAGAGGTGTCAGGTTGACATTTATTAAGTTCTTACTGTAGGAATGAAAGCAAAATGGGCTTCTAATGTGTCATCTCAAAGAGGAATCAAGGAACCAAAGCAAAACCATAAGAACATATTCATCTTTCTTACAATCTTGAGTTTTGAAAACTTGCTCCCGCTTATCTATGTGCCTACAGATTAAGAGAAGTCTTGCAGAGAAAATGTTCATGTGCTGCCTTCACAGAGAACAGGATGTGAAGAGTTGGGTTGGTTCCCACTCTGTAGTGAGACTTGAACAAAGACAGTGGAGTCTGTGTCCCAGGAGTCTGCATCCATACAGAAGAGAGTCCTGGGAACTTATAGGCCTGAGCAGATCCCTTGAACAAGGTGGGCCAGACTGTTTCCTACTGCAGTTGACTTGGCCAGTCTTAAGTCTTGGTAGTGATATGGAGCTGAGACCAGCTGAGATCATGGAGTGCTGACATTCTTTTTAAGAAATTTGGTGACTCTTCATGGAGAAAATGACATTGGAATTTGGCCTTTGGATGTGATTGGGGCCTGATGGTTAGATATGGGCAGGTTGGGAATTCTGAGCTTAGGCCAGAGAAAGAGCATGTGCTATTTGTTCAGGGAACACTCCTACCCACAAAACAATATAGCAGAGAGTTGGGGCTTTTGGTCCACGGGAGTCATGTTGGTATACTGGAAAATATGATTAAATAGCAAGTCTTCTTTGACCTTTTTTATTTTCTCTGCTGATTGAATTCTGCTTAAGTCACTGGAAGAAACTTTATTTCATTTCTAGCCATTTAGTCTCCCACTGGGAAAGTGTGCATTTATGCATTTTTCTTTTGATCTTGACAGAGCTAGAATATGGTCATAGTGAGGGATGGCACTTCTAATGTGTATTCAGTACCTAATTCTACCACTAATCCCTGAGATTCCTTAGCCCTTTTGGTCCTCAGCCTTTTCCTAGTTCCAGATTATTTCTGTGATCTCTAAGTGAACATTATGAGATAGTCATCAAATCAAGTAGTTGAAGGGGCCACTGAAGGTCATTGTTCATATAGGTAGACAATGGCTAAAGTCTGGAAAGACACAACATGCTTATTGTCTCCTCATAGCACTCCCGAGATGGAGAACGACAGATTCCCTTAAGTAGTTTTACTGTAGCATGTAATCACCTGAAGGGGTCTTTCTGATTGAAATGCTTCTTAATACAATTGAGTTTATTTGCTCTGTTGCCCAGTGTGGGTATGGACAGCAAGTGACAACTACTTCATTATCAATAATGCTTCGTGAATTTGAAGACAAATCTCAACAACTTTCTGCTCCTCCTGGCTTGATTAAACAGCTCTAATTTATTGTGCTGTTCACTGAAAGATTTATCTCCTTGTCACTAGCCATGTTCAAGGGTTCTCTGAAAACCTAGGTCTATGTATTTTAAAAATAATTTTGATAGTGAATAGGACTTTAGACTTAGCACAAAGTAACTATTTTGAAGATTTTATTGGTAGTTTTTTATTTAAAGAAGCTCTTGGGCCATTTTTGATGAAAATAAAAATGACATGTTTGGAGCAAGTTACTAGATAAGGCTATTAGTGATATCCAATTTTACTGTATTTATCTTAATCCATAGGAACATGATTTTGTATCTTCCTGTCTTGAAATTACTTTAAAATTATAAACCTAGAGAAAATAAGATACAGCCCTTTATAACACCTACTCTTTTCTTATCTAGTCATTTTGGGGTTATCTGCTCGAATGTATTTTAGAATACATTGTCCAAAGAATCTGACAAAAATAGCAATGATGATACTGCAAATAACACTTGAGAATGTATGGCATTTATTTCCTCATACAATGGATTTGTGGTTTATAGAGAGGTTAAGGAGAATAAAGGTAGTCAGAGTAAGGTAAGGCGAGAGGATGGGAGTCTAAAATTCTACAGTCATTAATCCTCCTTATGTGTAAAGCATGTTCTAGGTGTTGTGAATATGGAAACATGAATGAATATACATGGCATATTACTATCATGGGAAAGGGAATAGAATAGGTGGGACTGTCAAGTCAAGGTCTTCCTAGGCACCTGGGAACTGGACAAAGGAGCAACCTAAGGAGCTATCACTTTTGGGAATAATTCCTCTGAAGTCAGTTATGTGGCAGTGATTTTTCAGGCTGAGGAAAACTGTCTTCTCAAAATGTGGGGCTATGAAAGTAGTGAAGAATGAAATCATCCATGACATACATTTTATTTATAAATGTAAAAATAATTGTAATTATGGTTAAAATTTTTGAGCATTCACAATATTTCAGGCAAAGGACTCACACACCTTTTTCAAGCCCATTAATTCTCTCACCCGTCACCATAGCATTCTGAGGCATGTCCTCTTTTATCTCCATTTGATGGATACAGACGTGGAAGATGTCACATGGGGAGATGTGGAATGGTAGGTCTACATGGAAGGAAGGAGTAGCTTGGAGATGGCTCCAGGAGGACTTAGTGAGATAAGGCCACTGGATTTAGACTCCTTTCAAGGTTCAATTGTTACTGGGGGTGTTGTAATGACCAAGAGAGACATAATGTTAAATGAGTCATTTCAGTATTTTTCTGGAACAATGAAGGCAGAGTGGGAGAAGTTGGCTTCTTGTGTTAGGGTTTGGTTACAGTCGTGGAGAGATGCTGGGTAAACTGCGGGGGCCAGGACTGCCACGCAGGATCCACTTCTCTGCCTTTTGTCAGCTCACGCCCTTCCCTTCCATTCTTCCTCGCCCTCTTCTGGGTTCTGTTCACTGGGACCCCTCCGAGGCCATCTGTCCTGGCCGGCACTGGCTCTGGAAGGCCATGGCGGTCCTCCCCGTGTGCCTTGAATCCTTCATGCCCATCGTGTCCTGAGAGCACCAGCACCACTGTGGTGTCCCGGGCTCAGCACCAAGTTTCCCTGAGGAAAGTCTGCCGTGCCTCTCCCTCCTCATACCAGGAAACGCCATTCTCATGGACCCATTATTACTTCTCTATACGACAGACAGTTCTACCCTGGTTTTCATTTCTCTCCAGCCTTCAGACCTCCTCCTTCACCCGCCCTTTTCTGCTTATCCCTTGCTTCCTTCCAGCTTCTTGCTTTCTTTGAGTGACAGAGACAAGTGATTGTAAACAGGATCTGCATACTGGCAGGATTTCTGTAAGGGTTTGAGTTTGAATCTGAATGTAATTGTGAATGAATGCGATTGTGTGGAATCACATTACTGTAAGTTCCCTTGGCATTTGGGAGTAAACAGATTGAATTTGAAAAAATACCTTGATCAATCTTATTTAAATTTTAAAAAGTTAGATATGTAAAGATTTGCAGATGAGGGTGATTATCCCGTTTTTGTAAATTGAAAACATCCTAAATTTCTATGAAGAGGAAATTGATTAAATTTTAGTTAATCATTCAATGAAATATTGAATTTTTAAAAATGTTATGCTATATATTCTCATTCATGTGTAGAATCAGAGATTAAAGCATTTAAGTTAACTAGATTAGAGCAGTTTGTGTAATGTGATGTATAGATGTGTGTATATACACATATATGTAGTCTACATGGTTATATATAGAGAATATCTGGGGGAATAAATTGGTTACCTCTGGAAAGTCACATAATTTTTTTAATTGAATTCTTTATTGGTACAATTTATATACATCTCAAAATCACATATAACATTGGGAAATTTGTACCAGTATATGCCACAAGTTAATTCTCATTTTTACCCATATCCCTACCCACTCCCCCCTCCTCCCCCCTTTATACATGCTCTTTTATTTTCTTTCTGTATCATATTTATTCCTTCCCCTCAT
>PVIC010006043.1:0-55532 GCA_004025085.1 Thryonomys swinderianus | reverse complement strand
TCTATTCCACTGGTCCTCAGGTCTGTTACTTTGCTAGTACCATGCAGTTTTTATCACAGTGGCTTTATAGTAGAGTTTTAAATTGGAGATTGTAATACCCCCTGCCATGTCGTGGTTGCTTAGAACTGCTTTTGCTATTCTAGGTTTCTTGTTGTTCCAGATGAATTTTTGTATTATTTTTTCTAGCTCCATGAAGTATAGCATTGGAATTTCAATTGGAATTGTATTGAATCTGTATAGTAGTTGTGGAAGTATAGCCATCTTGACGATGTTGGTTCTCCCTACCCAGGAACAAGGGATGTCTTTCCACTTTCTGATCTCCTTTTCTATCTCATTTTTCAGAGTCCTATAGTTTTCAGAGTAGAGGTCTTTCACTTCCTTTGTTAGGCTGATTCCTAGATATTTCATTTTTCTGGGTGCTATTGTGAAAGGGATTGACTCCCCAATTTCTCTTTCATTGAATCTGTTGTTTGTGTAGACAAAGGCTGCTGCTTTTTGAGCGTTGACCTTGTATCCAGCAACACTACTAAATTTGGTAATTAAGTCTAGCAGTCTTTTGGTTGAGTTTTTAGGATCCTCCAGATAAAGTATCATATCATCAGCAAATAATGACAGTTTAACTTCTTTGTTTCCTATCTTGATTCCTTTTATATCTTTGTCTTGCCTGATTGCTATGGCTAATGTTTCCAGCACTATATTGAATAAGAGTGGTGACAAAGGGCACCACGGTCCATCTTTAATCCTGATATTCCATTTTTTAAGAGACAAGAGGGTCATTATCATCTTTTTCATCTTTTTTCTTCAATTGCTATGGCTGAACTCTGCCAGATCCTCACTATCACTGGCTTCATTTGTTATTTGAGCTCATAAACATTACCTTCATTATCTATTCTGCATATTTTCAAGCATCCTGAAATCCCATTGTACTTTGTATTTTATGAAAGTATTTGACAATCAATTCTAGTCAATAATGTCCCTCAGCTATACAGGCACACATTTATATAGGACAAATGTTGTCCAACTTGTTTATTAGTGAACACTTATTACAGCTTTGGCTTGCCTTTGCAAAATCATAACTGTGGGGACTTAGGTAATACTGAAGCATCTAGGACTCCTCTAGTCAAAGGAGACCATGGCAGTGTGAGCAGAATATAGCATGAGACAAGGCTAGTGGGGGAGTTATCCATGCACCAATAATGGCTCCCACAGTAGAAAAAAGAAAAACAGGCACACTTAAGAAAAGCTAACAAACAAAGTAACAATGAAAGGGCAAGCACACCATTCCAGAGTGTCTTCATATGACAGGCACAGAGCCACCATCCCAAATGCAATCAAGGAGTAATAAACTTATGAGAAGTTATTTTAACAGGAAAACTTCCAAGCTTTAAAGTAACTTTCAAACTTCTTTGACAAAATGCTCAACTCTCAGGAGAAAGGGACTAAAAAATGTATTTACTGATTTAGTTAAAATACATTTACCATACATTTAAAAATCTCCCACTCAGATATTAACTTTGCCAGTCTTACAGTATCAGTGATTTGTCAGCTCTACTCAGGGTGTGACATGAAAGGAAAGCAAACTATAGGGTGAGAAGGCAGCAGGGAAGTGAAATCAATGCATCTCAAGGCCCCTACCTGCCTCTTACATATTTAGGTCCATAATAACAGAATCTGTGGAGCAGATTATTTTCAAAAGATTTTCATTTTAGAACTTAATGTCAACAAACAAAGCAGACTAAAATATTTTTCTAGGAAAATTGCTTAGATCCATCTTGCCCATATATTATTACCTAACAAACATAGAATTTAAAAAGCCACTTTCCTTACAAGGCTTTGTTTTGTTTTTGTTTTTGTGGTACCGGGGATCGAACTTGGGCCCTTGTGCATCCAAGTTTGGCACGGTGCACTTGAGCTAAATCCCCAGCCCCTGATGTAATTTTTTTTATAACTGTTTTCACAGAAGCATGTCTATTCTCAGTAGCTCCATCTTTTCCTTTGGGTAGTGTTCAAGCAGGTCCAAATGATTTAAAAAGCTGGCACCCATGGCTATTGAACAGTTGTTAGGCAAAATAGAAAAGCACAATTTTTGAATTTCATGTAATTAACAATTAGAATAAAAAGTGTTTTGTAAAATGATGAAAAGGATACTTGGAGCAAAAAAGTACAGATTCTAATGTAAAGCATTTAGAGTAAAATATCACTTTGCCAATAAAAGCCATTTACTATGAGTCAACTACCATAAGCCTAAGGGAGTATTCTATAACTTTATATTGAACCTATTCTACGGGACTAAAAATAAACTTTCTCAAGGCTTTTATTTGGTGGTAAACACTAGCATGGAAAGTCAGTTTTCAGAACATGTTCCCTAACTCTATTAAAAGTGCAAGGCTCAATTATGCCAATATTCTATTCCAGAAAGTAAAAATGGAAAGAGTCGCATGTTGAGAAGATGTTCGTTGCTAACACTTCGATGTGGTTTGTTTCTCAGGGCTTCCTGTGTGAGAAGCTGGCCCCAGGATGGCAATGTTGGGGGACTAGATGAAAACTAAGAGCTGGGGCCTAGTGGTCATGGGAGCTTCCCTTAGACATAATTATGGAGCTCCTGTGGGACCTTCGAGCTCTCACAGAAGCTGTTACAAGAAGAATCAACTCTGGCTTCCTGGTGGAGACACAATCTATTCCTCCTACACTTGCCCAGCCCTGAGGATGTCACCCACCATTAGGTGCCCACCTGAGGCTGATCAGTGGACCTGCCTAATCATGGACCTTGAACCTCTACAACTGTCACTTAAATAGACCTCTTTTCTTTACAAAGTTAGTCTGTCTCTGGTATCTAACTCTAATAATGAAAACAGATTAATACACCTGTCAACATTTCAATGCTATTTTACATATGAGTCAGCATATCATAAAAACTTAAAATCTTTCCCTGACTTTATGTAACCATTATTTACTACTAAGAAATCACAGTTAAGAACAAACAAAACCTGTCCCTGACATTGTAGCATAGAAAAGAGATCTTCATAATATATGTAATATTTAATATAATCAGTAGATTCTTTGGGTTATAACAAATCTAGTAAGCAATACCATAAATAAATATGAATTAATTTCTCTCACAGAATAAGAAATCTTGAATTTAATGATTGTTAAGGTTGCTTTACAAATTAGTTATGCCAACAATATTTCCTTTATCTTTTCTCTACTGTCCTAAGCATATTAACTCTTTGTACTCATTCACATTGCCTAGTAACCTAAAATGGTCACTAAAGCTTCAATCATCACATCTAAGATCAAAGCAAAAAAAAGGGTCACCCAACCCTGTCTAACCCTAGGATTAGGTCAAAGCTTTCTGTGAGTTCCCCAGCAGATTTATGATTTGTAACCATATTATATACCACTACAGCAGTAAGAAATGTTTAAAAATTAAACACTTAACTTTTCTAATTTTTGTGCTAGAGATAAAGAATGGACAATACATTGGCCAACCAACAGTGTCTTCCATAGTTCTCAGCCTGATATACACATGCATCCTTCTTCTCAAACAATCTATTAAACAGAATATGTATTCTTTAATCAACAAAGACAACCCACCTATCATCCAACAACTGCATCTAGCTTTGGGGGATTTTCTATCTACTCTATCAAGTCCTAATATGACAACATGGCACCCATCTCTGTAGCTAAAAGCTCACTAAGCCACCCCCTCCCATAGAAATAATGAAAAAGAAAGAACAGAGTAACTTCAATAAAAATTCTCATTTACAGAAAAGGGGCTGGGGATTTAGCTCAAGTGGCACTATGCCTACCTTGGAAGCACAAGGGCCAGAGTTTGATCCCCAGTACAAGAAAAAAAAAAAAAAGGATAATGGTAAGCAGACAATAGTCAATGGTTCAAAATCTGTATTATATTTTACAACACAGATTCCTTGGCAGACAATAAAGTCCTTAGTTTGACAAACAGACCTTCCAAGTTTGTCTCAGGAGACTCTCAGGAGCCACAGTGACTTCTGTGGCTTCTTCTACAGTAGGTTTTAAAATAGATTCCCTTTTCAGGGGCTCCACGGCTTTTATAGCCTATTTCATACTGGTTTGTCTTAGGGATGTTGGTTAAGAATTGTACGGAGATATAAAAAGTGTGCACTAGGGTTGGGCCATATCTCAGTGGTGCTTGCCTAGTAGGCATGAGGCTCTTGGTTCCATTCTCAGTACTATTTTTAAAAATCAAAGTTAATGCAAGTTTTGTAATACAGTTCCATCAAAAACATATCAAACTTCTATCCTATTTGCTTCAGATCAATTCCTTGTCTAACAAAACCACAGACAAAAAAACTTTCCAGATAATCATCTGGGCCTGGAGAATCTCATCTTAGCCACTGACCTCTGAACTCTTATAATAGACTCAGGCAATTCTAAAAAGAGCCTTTTTTGGGGAGGTACTACTGTCAACCTCTGCAAAACTCCAAATTATAGAGCTCTGCCAATTTAGAGTGGGAGCTAAAGGCAAACTATTGCTAAAACAAAACTGTCTTTTCTCCCATCTCTGTTTTCATGCTGAAGAGCACTAATTTAAGTTTACCCTCTCCTGCAGGATGCTTTTGAAAGTCATAAAAGGTAAATAATATATGACAACATTCCAAAGTTTTTTCTATCATTTCTTTTAACATTACAGGCTTAAATTTCCATGGAATAGCAGGTATAGCTTAGCTTTCCATGGAAAGCCAAGTGCAGGTTAACCAAATGCTTTGCTATCACAACAAGAGTTACAACTTTCCTCTCCCTTTTTCCAAACTCTTCTAATCATTCTTCCTCAAGGTCCTGAGCTTGTTAAAAACACATTTTCAGCCTCATACTTAATATCTCAGGGTTGAAAGATGGCTGCTACAGCTCCAGGCTTTACATATGGTTTTAAGGCACAAAGAGGAAAGACAGAGTAATAGAACTTACATCCCCTTTATCAGAAAAGCAAAAAACTTCCCTGAACTAAGCAGACTTTCCCTGTATTATATTATATTATATTATATTATATTATATTATATTATATTATATTATATAGTATTGTCATGATTGGTTCAATTAAAGCTTGTTCTTGCTGGGTACTATGGTGCCCCATAAAAATGAAGGTAAGCAATGGGGTATGGATATTGGGGAAGTCACTATGAATTTCTGGCATACATAGATATTTAGAGTTTTAAGAAATCAATTTCTACTTGATGAAATTTCAGACATTACACCAGAAATGGCCAGAGGGATCCCCGCAGGCAGTCACAGAAATACATTTTAGGTAAAGAGATTCCCCTACTTAAAGAAATGAATCCTACTTAGGATCTATCTTGAAATGAATATCCTTTAGCATTTCTGCTTTTCTCACTCTTCCCTTCCTTCAATTTTGAACCCACATATTTTCGAAAATACCCATGTTTATTAACATTGTTTCTATGGTAGCAGAGCCCCTGGTGATGGGGCCCAGGGATAGAGGCTATTTATAAAGGCTGCAGTAGATGCCAATAGCAGCTACTATTGATGAAATCCTTGAGGAATTTCTCAAATAGATAAATAATGTGGGAAACAAAACACATTCAAAGTGCCTGTTATTTATAAAGAAACATTTTGGGGCCGGAGGGTTAGCTCAGTGGTCCTGGCACCTGCCTCGCAGGCACAAGGTCCTGAGTTCGATCCCTGGTAACCATATACAATGCTGGGCGTGGAGACTCACGCCCACCAGCAATCAATACCACATACCACAGTGCCTGGCGTGGTGGCTCACACCTGTAATCCCAGCACTTGGGAGGCAGAGACAGGTGGATTGCTGAGTTCGAAGCTTGCCTGAACTACATAGTGAGCTCAGAGCCAGCCTGAACTACAAAGCAAGACCCTGTCTCAAAAAAAAAAAAAAAAAAAAAAGAAACATTTTGGCTATAATTTAGTTCCCTATCTAGGTTCACTAACTAGAAGAAAATACATAGATCATCCTAGTACAACTGGCTAATGGCACATTTTTATCTTGTAAATTGCTAAATTTGTACTTTGGAATTACATATTAGGTGTACCAGTTTGCAGGACTAACCTAATCCTCTCTGGGATACTTCTGACCAGATTAGATCCTAAAACCACAAGAGTGAGAGTCCTTTCTTCAAAATTTTACTAGAGTGGGCCGGAGATTTAGCTCAGTGGTTCCAGCACCTGCCTCACAAGCGCAAGGCCCTGAGTTCGATCCCGGTAACCACATACAATGCTGGGCGTGGTGACTCACGCCCACTAGCCATCAACACCATATACCACAGTACTGGATGTGGTGGCTCACCCCTGTAATCCCAGCACTCAGGAGGCAGAGGCAGGAGGACTGCTGAGTTCCAGGCTTGTCTGGGCTACATAGTGAGCTCAGGGCCAGTTTGAACTTTGAACAAAGAGAGACCCTATCTCAAAAAAAAAAAAATTTACTAGAGTTATACCAGTAGATGTGGTCTTTTGAGTAACAGCAGCTGGTGAGCCTCAGGCAACGTACTGATAACTGACTGTACCGGCATGAACCTCCATCTTTAAAATGTTTATAGAAGCAATAAAATTATTTTCATTCCATGTAGCAACTCTCAGAACTACTTTGTATTATGTAAATTGTGCCACCTATAAATATACTCCTGTCATCAACGATTCAACGTATATTTTCTGAGTAACTCTCAATTCCTACTGAACGCGTGCACAAGCACATGCATGAGCACACACACACATATATATGAAAAAGTATGGTGTGAAGGCACACAGAACATGGGCTCTGGAGCCAGAGAGCTAGTGTGTGATTCCCAACTCTCCAGCAGAATGTTCTACTCTATAAGAGGTATATAAATCTGGGCAAAAGTCATCGTTTCCTCCTCTACACATGAGGGCAGAGAGAGAATGAACAGAATATTGTATGCTGGCCACCCCCAACCTGCAAGTCTGACATGCTCCAAAAGCTGAAACTTTTTGGGTATCTTGTTAGCACCCAATTATAGATGTTGAATCCTGGAGCATTTCAGATTTCAAATTTTTCAGTTTAGGGATGCACAGCCAGTGAAGTCTATGGAAGCATTCAAAATATGAAAAAACTACAAAATTGGACGCTTTCAAGAATTCCTGATAAGGCATATTCCATCTGTGCTTGCTTCAAAAAGTACAGGACAATAAAGTGAAGCTATACGTGCAAAACAGCTAGACTACAAGGACTTGGTAAGTGCTGATAAATCATCACTTCTTACTGGAAAGTCTAACCTGGATATTATGGCATATGATGCAGTATAACTTGATAATAAAAATTAACTTGAGGTGAAATAATACAAACTCTCTCAAATTAGTGGTTCAAGGATAGCACCATCAAGGCTGGCTGGTGAATGAGTTATAAAATCTTTCAAACTACTACTACACAATAGCAAACTTCCTACTTTATTACACGTTCCTTACAAAGTGCTACTGCTCTGTAGAAATGTGAAGGAAGAAACCATCACAGTGCTCCTCATACCCAGACCTCCTACATTACTGAAGCCTACACATTCAGTCTGCAGTCAAAACCTGAAAAATATGTCTCTGAACGCTGTTTCAGGGAAGCTTCTCTTGAAATCAGGGGGCCCGTCAGCCTATTGACTTTTCTAGGAAATGCCTTCTCAGAGATCCTGAATTTCCTCTAACATGCATCTGTCCTACCCAAATGTTTCTTTCTTGCGTTTTATTTGCTCCCTTACAAGCACAAGCCTCCTGCATTTGACCTTCACCCACTCCACACTCCATTGAACTCTTCCTCAATCATCTTCCTTTCTCTGTCCCAATCCTCAGTCATATTTACTAGAAAGTCCATTTGAGGATACACTCGTTCTCTTTTTATTCTCAGTAATACTTTGTAAACAGAAACATTTTATGAACCAAACAGCTTGGTTTGCAAATAGAAGTGTTTGACAAAGTTTTGCTTTCATTTGCAGACTCTACATTGAGTGACAAACATGTCCATGGCCATCTTCCCTACACAAACACAAATGCAGCCATGTTTCCCAAAATCATAAAACAAATTAAGTTCATTAAGTGAAGTACATTTCGCTTTGTTTTGTTTTTGAGACAGAGTCTGGCTATGTAGTTCAAGCTGGCCTTGAACTCACTATGTAGCCCAGGCTGACCTAAAACTCATGGTAATTCTCCTGCCCCAGTAACCCAAGTGCAAGGATTACAGGCACACGCCACCATGTCTGGCTTATTTTTCATTTCTTGACACTTTAATGAAAATCCAGTGAGAACCTTTAGATCTTATATCTTATTACTTTTTGCTCTTATTTTCTTCTCTTTTTCTGACTCAGGAGAAAGATGTAAAGAATAACATTTTCATTGCTTCTGAATTCCACTTTCAGATTACCACACTCTGAGCCACTTTTCATTGTGTGAAATCTCTACCGTATCCTACATTTCAGAGAACTAGCCTCCATAATTCTACTCGAATACTGTATTCTTTAAATTTTTCCGCCCATCCTTGTCTTGGTAGAGGTGATTCATTAAGGATCCACAATTCAATTTCTGTCAATGTTAGTATATACACATGTACTTGGAGATTATTACATGAACCAGTAATATTACACATGTAAATGATAACCACTTGGCCAACAACCAAGTAAAGTACATTTGTGCTTACATCAGTCTTCTGTAATATTCTTCAAGTTCTATAAATGTGTATTTTCTATCATTAGAATGCATGTTAGCTATTGCCTTAGACATAAATCACCATATGCTTTCCAAAATTAACCATGGTATCATGAGGCTACAAGGTTAAGTGGGTATACAAGCTATTCTTGGCAGATGATCACTACTGAGAAGATCTAGAATAAAATGGCAAGGAAGTTCAACCTTAAACCACTTAATTTCAAAGTCATCAGCTTCTAACTTCAGTTTCTCTGCTTTCCTATGTGTATCTTGGAAAAGGAAACACTATGTCCAGTATGATAGCATTTCACCTATTTGAAATGCAGTATGGTCACCCTGAGCCCTTGATTTTTTAACCACATCATCTTAGGCTTTCTTCCAGACTGCTTTTCTCCAAAACTTTAAAAAATTCTATCCATATTATTTTTAAACCATAAAAACAAGACTTAGATTTAATTAGTTATAGTACTTTGTTGTTTCTTATATACTTTATTATAGTTAATATAATTGAATATTTTTCTATAGATACAGGCTTCTTAAATATTAGAAATTAGTTTTGTAAAATGAAAAATTATAGGAAATTCCATATTTCCCACTCTTTTCATTGTGTCTTAGTTAAATCCAATCAGTGATCTAGAATAAGGACTAACAAGATATGACAACACAGATAGACCCTGAAGTATTAAAAAGAATGATTACTTACCTGCTTTGCCCTTGGATGAAAATTCCTGTAGACGGCAGAGTAGAGAAAATAGGTTCTTAGAGTTCACATTTACCACTTCTCCTTTAATAGGGTTGTAGCCACCAAAAAGGAATTTTAAAAAAAAACTATTTAACAATTTTAGTATGCAAAGAAGACAGAACATATACAAATATCATATAAACTTTTTCTTTTACTTAGTAATACCTCAAAAGACTTCATAGTAAGAAGGAGAATCATCATTGATGTTTAATTTCTCCTCCTTAATCTTTTTCTTTTTTAAAGTACCAGGAAAACTATTTATTATTATTATTCCAAACACAAAACTAGAAGGTGGATTAAAAGGAAATTTGAATTTTGCAGATATTTCTCATTTAAGGGCAGAGTTCTGTTCCTATGACGAGGCCATTAAATGAATTGGTTGTTAAATGAAGAATTGTATACAGTATATACCTTATAATATTCAGAACAAAGAAATGGTCAAAGGAAACTCCAACATGGTGACTTGGCTTTTATTTGCATAACTCTTACAGTTCTGTGATGTATAATAATATAAAACTCCAGGATGGTACAGTACGATCAGTAAAAATTACAGTACTGGATAAACAAAGCATACTGTTTAAAAAAATAAGACATTGAGGTTCTATTCACAAGATGTACAGAACTGTATAAAAAGACAGGTCATACATCCAAACAGTTGTTAAACAGTAGTTCATTAAATGAGGAATATTTATATTTGAAAGATTTCAGGATGGATGAGAGGTCTTTCAAAACACACAAGTACAATGGTACCTTGATATATAAATTTGTTTTACAATTCTGGGGAAGGTGACTGTGTTTGTGCTTGTCCTTATGTTTGGGTGGGGAAAATGGTTATGTAATGTTTATCACACAATGTAGAGTTTGTAAACAAAAGCAAAATTTTGCCAAACACTTATTTGCAAATTGAATTATATGCAAACAGAAGCATTTATGAATCAAGGTATTACTGTAAAAACTTTTGGAGACAAGCACAGAATTACTGATATTCTTGGTTTAACAATCTACCCGTTTAACAACTTCTTAGACTTATGATCAAGGCTCACTGTTCAGATTTACAACCTGCTGCTCAGACTTACAATGATCTTTTATTTTTTTGGTGGGGACAGTTCCATATATCTTGTTGATAGATTCTCATTTCCCTTTTTATGTACAATATACCTTGTACTGTATTTTCTGTTGATTGTACCATACAGTACTGTAGTTCACGTTCTGTTATACATTACAGTTCTGGGGTGTAAAGTTAAGCAAGTAAAGTGACCAAGTGTGAGTTTCCTTTGGCCATTTTTTTACTCCAAGTATTGCAATGTACATAACTGTATGCAATTCTTCATTCAGTAACCAATTCATTTAACAAACTAGTCATAGGAATGGAATCTGGTCTTTAAAGAAGGAGTGGTCTCAATGGTTTTTAATTATGAAAGCTTCTCTTAGTGTTATGTTTCCCCTCAGAAAAAAATTTACATGCATTACCATAGAGAGATGATTAAAAGGGATCACCATTTCAATACAGTGGTAGCCTTCATGGGAAAAAAAGAGGGAAATGTGGTATATAATTACTTATCTTCCACTTCAAAGAGTTCATTTTTTCCACAGTGCATTTGTTTTAGATGACACTAAGATGAAAGATCAAGACACAGCACAGAACACTTTAATTATGTAAAAGTGTCATTTAAGATAATTGTATCAAGCTGATTGTTTGAATTCAGCAATGAATTCCCCACAAGTTTATGATCTTCCCATTGTCATACAAATAACGAACCTAGAAAGTTTAAGAACAGTATATTTTTGTAACTACAAAGCATCTGAAGTTTATCTACCTTCAAATTTGATCACACTGGTTTTAATTTTTCTGATTCCCTTGTAGCCTGTGAGATAATTGATCATATACACAAATGAGTTCAAGGGACCACATACATTGACATGGTTGAAGTCACCAAGTTCTGCTTCATCCTTGTAATTTACATGCCACCACTGTTCACTAGAATCTGCTGTAATTTGGGGAGACAGACCAAAAGGTTGTAGATATGAATTGTGCCTGAAATCCCACATTACACTGAACTTTTAGAATTTACTTGGAAATATGAATTGAGTCCATGTTTACTGAAGGCCAACTGTATTGCAGAGAGTTCTCTAAATTACTTTCCATGTGGAATATTGTTTATTAAAAGATAAGATTAACCGTGTTAATTTTTGGAGGTGGAGGCCACTGGGGACTGAACCCAAGGCCTCCTGTGTGCAAAATGTGCTAATGTGAACTACAGAAATTTAGACTCCAGTGATTTTTCATGGAGAAGTATTTTTTTTACTAACATCACAGATAAGTGGCGTTCACTTAAGGTGTACTGAGTGCATGTATTCTGCTTTCTGCTGTACCCAGACTGTATATACATGAAAACTAAGAATTGTAAGTCAGTTGAAAACTACCTACAAAAGGTTTAAAGAATACAAAATCTACTGTTAGTAGTTATTATATTTGAATTTCAAATACATATCTGACAAGGTTACATATGTTCCACTTTTCAAGGGTTAACTCAGGCCTTCTCTTTGCATACTACAAAGAACCGAAGCTACAATGTAAACCAAAATGCAGAAGGGCTTTCAAGGTATTAACATATCAACATTAACAATTTAAAGACTTAGGGAATTATTCAAAATTTTCACAAATTATGTGGCATCAAATTCTTATGGTATTTCTTTTTTTCAAGCAACTACCTCAGGAGAACCGTAATTTTAACTTTTTCAGGCATCACTAGGATAAATATAATATCCACTCTCCCTTCCCATAACCTTGTAGCTGTGAACATGTGCAGCTTTTCTGCTTATGCAATCTTGGTACTACTGAAAGACAGTCTTTTTTTTTTGAAACAGGGTCTTGCTTTGTAGTTCAGGCTGGCTCTGAGTTCACTATGTAGTCCAGGCAAGCCTCAAACTCAGCAATCCTCCTGTCTCTGCCTCCCGAGTTGCTGGGATTACAGGTGTGAGCCACCACGCCCGGCCAGACAGTCTTTCTTTTTTTCAGACAAGGTCTCGCTTTGTAGTTCAGGCTGGCTCTGAGCTCACTATGTAGCCGATGCAATCCTTGAACTCACAGCCTTCCTCCTGCCTCTGCCTCCCGAGTGCTGGGATTATAGGCACGGTACCGGGGATCGAACTCGGGACCTTGTTCTTACCAGGCAGCCAGGCAGATGCCAGAACCACTGAGCTAAATCCCCAGCCCAGAAAGACAGTCTTTTAAACAACAACAACAAAAAAATCAGACTTACCTCAAAAGGCATAAGGGCATGGCATATCATGTCAATTACTGCCACCTTCGAAAAGGTCTGTCTGGCAAGAAAGGAACACACAAAGCTTAGTTTCTTCTATCCCTCTTTATGGCTTTTAAATTCTTTTGCTGCTTAGCTCTTTCACTCACAAATTCCCTCTCATTAGTCGCCTGCAGTCTAGTGAAGCCACAGCTATGCTATTTGTAGTTCTGATTCCCCAAACTCTCCCATCAATGAGAATAACCTGGGGCAGTTACAGATTAAATTCACAAGTGATTTGGAAAACATTAGACTTCAATGGGTTTCAGATGAAGCCCCTCCATCTCATTTTTATCTTAATTGGTACATTGTATATACACATGATCACACTCAATAATGGGAATTTGTACCAGTATGATACGATTTAATTCTCATTTTTTCCCCTTCCCCTACCCATCCCAAAACCCCTCACCCCCTAAATACACAAGCTTTGTTTCCTCCCTCTCATTTTAAGAATGCGCTCCTCACTGACTCTTAAAGACCAGGCCAACTTTAAGAATAATGCCACCAGCAAGAGGGAATTCCGCTATAAATCTCCAATGTTCCTCTAAATTGATCAGCCTCAATGGCTAATCCTCTTTTGGGTGTTAAGATTTAGGGTATTTGAAAAGAAGAATGGGCCAAATTTGGAAAATGCACACTGGCATGTTATTTACACCTAAGTTTTTGACACACTAAAGTACACTACCTATAATATCAAAGGGATGATTTTAGTTTGGGTTTGTTTTAAAAAGTCGTGCACCACCAGGGGGAAACACAGAGCTAAGAAATTACTCATGCTTGGGGATTTCTTTTAACTTCACACTACCACATAAAATGGTTGCATCCACAATTTCCATGAAGAAAGCGAGAGAAAAGGTAGCACTTAAAAAACACAGGTAAAAGATGTTAGCATGTACTGTAATTTTTATGTGGATTTCTTTCTCTAGATCTTTTAGAGAGCCACAGTAGAAAAAGTTCCTTTAGAAGAATCATGCACTTGAATTTTAAAGAAGATGTATTCAAAGATTCCAGCCCAGTTAAACCAAAGTGGTTTTCCAGTTTCTTTCTCAAGTTTCAAAATATTTGACCTACTCATATTTAATTATCCTTGAAGTGAATGCTTTTCAATGATTTTAATTAAATCTTGAGTTGCGTCCTACTAAGTAGGGGAAAATGGATAACAACTTGGGCAAACTATGCCAAGGCTATCATGTGTTGTCAAAATGTTGGCACCATCTGTCAGAAAACTATGTTTCCCATCGTACGCATCCTCCATTTTTTTGACCCATCTTCTTACCCCTTTCACAGTCCCTAATTCTTCCATCCAGAGATGTAGAAGAAATATCCTGTCAAATCAGGCAACTTCTAACAAATAACTTCTCCCTGAGTTTTTCCCCCCTGATATTCTACCATTAGGGATTAGAGCTGGTTAAGAAATGCTAAAAGGTGAGGAGGGCAAGCCTTGAAGAAGCAACTTTACTTTTCCACCAGCTGATCAAAACTAAATACTTCATATCTGGATATTCCTATGTCTAAGAAAAATATGGTCCAACCCCCTGTGGCAATTCTACGTCCTGGGTTTTGATGTTGTCAACCCTAATTCCATCATTTCCCTAGAAAGGTGTGGTGGGAAGAGGGCCAAGAAATATAAAGGGTATTCCCAGACTAACTCAATAAAAACATTTTGGGCCTAGGGATGGCAAATCCAGGGTGGCAGCTGCGCCTAGCCCCCTAGAATTTAGCGTTCTAGAAACAAAGGGTTTTCAAACTTTGCAAATCAGTTATGCACCATGAAAGGCCAGGACCCCACAGGAAAACAGCTCTATTTTCAGCACAGATCGCAGAGGCTACTCGGATTCTAGAAGCTGCTTCAGCGACTGCCGCGGCACCACCTGACACTAAACGCAGATGTGTGTTCACGCGCGAGGACTTCATCCCTAGAGACCAAGCGCGTAGCGTTCCTAATGTGAGCCCCCAAGACCGGCCACACACGCCCCACGCCCACTGGAGATCTGGCCCCGGAACAGCCCGCGGGCAGGTGCCCCCGTGACGCGCGCTCACGCACTGTCCGCGTCAGGAGCGTGTCACGGGGTCCCCCCGGGTACCCGGGGGCTGGTGCGGCGCGCAACCCGGCCCTGCGGCGGTCCCGAGAGACACCGCGGGGAGGCGAGGACAGGTGTTTCCTCCCGGCCGGGGTTCTGCCCCAGGGGGGCGCCGTGACGAGAACCCGAGGGCCGGGTGGCCCCCACGCTGGCTGCCCCGCCACCTCCCCTCTTCTCCCGCCGCCTGCGGCCCGTGTCCCCACGTGTCTCCCCTCACACCCCCCTTACCCCTCACCCCTCATCCACGCCGCGAGCCCGCGTTGCGTCCGCTGCTGCGCGCACCAGTCCCGCCCCCTACTCCCCCCACCGCGCGCCGCCGTTTCCTAGACAGCGCGGGCGCGCGGCAGCGAGAGCGCAGGCGCGGGGTGGGGGGGCAACGGAGGCGCGGGGCACGGGCTGCAGGCGGGCGGGGGGCGGAGGCAGCGAGGAGCCAAGCAGAGCGGAGCGGGCTGAGCAGGGCGCCGCGGACGCCAGCCGCAGCAGGTAAGTGTCTCCACTGGGTGCAGGGTGCAGGGTGCAGGGTGCGTGCCTGGGACAGGGTCCGGCCCTGACCTTCATGCCCTGCCCAGAGCCCGCAGGGTGCGTGCGCGGGGCAGCCCAGGGCTTCGGTCCAGCCCGGGGACCGCTGCAGGTCACATGCTTCTTATTTATTTTTGCAAACTGCCCTGGGTCGGGCCCAGCTGCAGATTCCTCCCGTGCTTTGCCTCCGTGTGCCATCTTGCATTTATTAATAAATCATGCATGCTGGGAGGGGGATGCTACTGGGGAATCCCATTGCAGTAGGGCGAGCGGGCGCCGGGTTTTCCGTTTTCAGACGCGGTAGCGATGGAGAGGTGGAAACCCCACACCCTGGGAATCTGTGGTTTGATAGGTCGTGACCACTTCCAGACCTGGTAGATCGCTTCGCTGTCGAAAGCGCCCAGCGGCAGGGCAGGCTGGGCTGGCTGAGAAGGACGGTGGGTTTTCACTGGCAGGCCAGAACCCTGTGCAGGGGACAGGTGCGAGCTGCTTGCTAACTTGCCAGGGAGGCTTAGATCCGAAGAGCTGCCTCCCTCGATTCCCAGGAGCGGCCTGAAAAAAATCCCCGAGACTTGCATACTCAAACTCATTAAGATTTTGCATTTGAAGATGACTAAAACTAGCCACCTGTTGGAAGTCAGACCCCAGGAGTGCCCCCTACTCCACCCTGATTCTCAGTCCCTAATATTGAGATAGCCATACGCCTTGTGGACTTACTGTATCCTCTTTAGTGCTGCTTGACATTTTTTCTTTTAAAATAAAATCCATGATTTGATGCTTCAGATGCAATAGGTTGAAATACTACAGCGTATGTATTCCTTATGCGTATCTGTAACATGGTGTTGAATTGCTCTTAAGTACGTCTTAACCTATTTCCCCATCTGTTCACCTTACTTTGAGCAGCAGTCGAAAAAGTGCAGTATCTATAACTGCTCACCTGTCTCTTTCCCTCAAATAATGTGATAAAAGTGTGGTCAGAACTAGAAGCATAGAATTAAATGGTTATTACAAGATGTTGGAATTTGAGGGCTGGATCATAGTAGGACATCTAACGATGAGGGCGCTCGTGTAGATCAGGTGTTAAGCGAAAGCTGTTTGTAAAAGATATGCCTGGGTCTTCACCACAACCTGTTACCACTATATTGAAGATGAGGACGCTGAGACTTAGATAGGTTAACTGCCTTGCCAAGGTCACATTATCAGGAAAGTGGCAAGGAAGCAGCCTCAGCTGTATCTGATTCTTGGGGTGGAGGAGAAGGGAGGAGGATGGTCTTTTACCCTATGGTGCAAGTCTATGCATGAATACACCAGTTTAGATGTGGTTTTCCTTTTCAGAGATTCCATACCAACTGTTTTGTGTTTCAGAGTGGGCCCGTGTAGAATAATTTTGAGAGGGCACTAAACCTACTTTTAAAAATGGGGTCTAAGACATCCTTCTGTTGAACTTTCCTACATAAGCAAAGTTCAGTTCATAAAGTTGTTTCGCTCCCAATTTAAACCTACAAAGTGTATATGAATCGGGTAGATTGACTTGCTCACGCTTTTCACCATCTCCTCTCTGCACCCATCTCCTGGTCTCGCTGCCAGTCATCCCAACAGCATGATCATGCTTTCAGGTGTGTGGTCTGGTGATCACAATGAGGAGAAAGAATCCAGTCCATCCATGGACCACGATTTAGTTTCTCTGCAAGTATCAATTATTCACATTTATTGGAATGTGTGTATTCAACTATGGATGTGTATTTTGTCCTTTTTGGGGCAAATACATTATTTTAAGGCAGGCTTTGGATTTATTGCACATTCCTGGTGTTGAGATAGTGGTGAGAAAGGTATACCATAGGTTTGTTTGCTTCAGAAGCACATAGACTAAAAGTGGAACAATACAGAGACGATTAACATGGCCCCTGCATAAGGGTGATGCACAAATTTTTGAAATCCATATTAAAAATAAGAGGTGTACCTTAGGTGAACACAGTATAAGAAATTATTTGAAAAGTACAGCCCACTGAAAGCTTTTAATGATCAGTTGGTGAATACTATTAAGTAGGAAATAAAAGATTGTCTCTTGCAAAGTCTACAAGCTCTGTGTTTTTCCTTGAGCAATGTAACTGCTTTGAGGGCAGCTGGGATGTTAGCTTTTCCATTACACAGGACTGTGTTCCGTTGACAGTAAAGCATTACGTAGGGCAGTCTTGCCTCATGGAAAACACTGTTTTGGAAGAGCACATCGTCCAGTGCTTATGGAAGTGCTGAGGTGGAATTTTTCTGCCCTGGGGATTTCCAGCCTATGACTAGATAAACTCAGGTGGAACCTTGATTGTGCCGTATTGGGGAAGGAGCAGAAAGCAGGTGTTGCTTGATTCCTGGGGAAGAGGTGGCTTTTCCTGTGGGAAGCATCCCTCTCCTCTGTACTAAGGAATGTCATAAATCACAGGTAGTTCCTTTTTTTTTTTAACATCAAAAACAAAGCTTACATGGGCCGGAAGGTTAGCTCAGTGGTTCCGGCGCCTGCCTCGCAAGCGCAAAGTCCTGTGTTCGATCCCCGGTAACCACATATAATGCTGGGCATGGAGACACGCCCACCAACAATCAACAGCGCATACCACAATGCCGGACGTGGTGGCTCACGCCTGTCATCCCAGCACTCGGGAGGCAGGGACAGGAGGATTGCTGAGTTTGCGGCAGCTTGCCTGGGCACCATAGTGAGCTCAGGGCCAGCCTGAACTACAAAGCAAGACCCTGTCTCAAAAAGCAAAAAAAAAAAAACAAAAAAAACCCAAAGCTTACGTGTATAGGGGGAAGGGGTCGTAGGGTGGGCAGGGGAATGGGAAAAAATGAGTAGTGTCAATGTACTGGTACAAATTCTCAATGTTGATTGTGATCATGTGCATATAAAATGTACTAATAAAATCAATTTGGAAAATCAATGAAACAAAATCACAGGTGAGAGATGAACTAGTCCACTGCTTCCCATTCTAGTTGGATTTCATTTGATACAGAACCAGGCACCCTTTTGATACAAAGGCCATTTCTGGGAATGTAAAATTGCTTCTAGAGGACTGGGGATTTAGCTCAGTGGCACTGTGCCTGCCTCGCAAGTGCAAGGTCCTGAATTTGATCCCTGGTACTGAAAAAATAAAAGCTTCTAGCTCAGTGGCACTGTGCCTGCCTCGCAAGTGCAAGGTCCTGAATTTGATCCCTGGTACTGAAAAAATAAAAGCTTCATTTTTTTTCCCTTGAAATGTATTCTTAAATTGTGAAAAACCATATGGGATATTGTGGATACTTAAGCATATTTTTTTATTCCCCTCACCAAGACTGTATTTTTGGAGGCAAAAGAACTCAGTTTTCTAAGCTATAGAATTCACAAGGGACATTGTGATCTATTGAGTAAGACACTGGAAACCGGGATATCTGTGTTCCCTTGACTGGCCCCAAAAGCTACTTAGCTTTGAAATGCAGTTTTTCTCATAGTATTCCTTATTTTAGTATTCTTTAAAATGAAATCTTTCGGACAAGCATGGTGGTACACACCTGTAATCTCAACACTGGGAGGCTGAGGCAGGAGGATTGCTGTGAGTCTGAGGCCCACCTGGGCTACACAGTAAGGTCAAGGCCAGCCTGAACTATATAAGAAGACCTCATCACAAACAAAATTTGTCGTTTCTACACGACAGTCTCAAATCACAAAAGAAGTTCACAATCAGCTTCTTTTGGAATACGTGATTTTCATCAGTTTCTATTTCTCTCTTTGGTGACAGCCACGGCAGATCTTCATTTGATTTATAAAGTGGTTCCCTTTCTGGCCCTTTTAAACAGAACACACCGGAGTGTGGAGCTGATGGCCAAGGGTCACCTCAAGCTTCACTCCTCCCAGGGCCTTTTCCTCTGGGCTGGATCTCATCTGATGGCCCTCTTCCTTTGGGCTTCTCTGTGCCCAGCTTCCCCACAGAGGAGCTGTAAGAATTTCCACAGTCAATCTCACTAGGTGCTTTGGGCACAGAATGAGATAGGTGCTGCACAGTGTTGATACCAGACAGACCAGGTAGTTCCCCTTCATCCACATGAGCCCGTGTTGTGATTTCTGCCTGCGACTGTAGCATGTGCTCCCTGTAGAATGCTTAATTATTTCAAAATTGGAAAAAAAATTGAAAGTCAGTGGTCAAAATCTTCGGTCACCTTAGCCCTCAGCCCATGAAAGATGCAGTGTGAATTCCTAAAGGTCTTTGGATGCAGAAACCAAAATGTTACCATTTGTCCACATTACTGCAGAACATGCAGATGACATCTGTTCTTGCACGTGGTATAATGCCTACTTTTGGAAGTGGACACTCCTACTTTCGACACTTGTATATCACTTTCTATCCCTGAAGCCAGGCAGAGGGGGGCACTGGTGGTCATGGATGGCACTTGGCCTGGACTGTGGGAGGCAGTGTCACATTCCACACCCTCTGCAGTGAGCCTGGGTGGCCAGCTGTTTGTGGAGGAGAGGAGGAGCCGAGATACCCAGCACCAGAGCACAGCTGAGAGTCCAAGTCACCCCAGACTCCAGCCCCATCCTTTCAGGAGGACACGTGTTCTGCCTGAGTCCACTGCCCTCCCGTCCTCTTCTGCTCTCTCCACCCTGGCCTCCTCGCTGCGCCCTGCTGCCTCAGAGCTTTAGCATTAGTGGGTTCCTCTCCTGGAATGCTGTTCCTGCACATTTGTGTGCTTCGTTCCCCTTCCTCCTGGAGGCCTGGCTTACTCTAACTGTGCCTTTCAGAGCACTACCCCCAGCTGTTCCTACCCACCCTCCCTGCCTTGCTGTGTTGATCATGCTCCACTCAGGCTTCCTAAATTCCTTGCCCTCGTCCCCTAGATGCGTGTCCTAAAGACAGAAGCTTTGCTTGCTGCCCTCAGGTGAGAAGTGACAGTCACTGTATCGCACTGAATCCATCCAGCCCTGAATCCCAGCCCTCTGTCTTTGTTAGCCCTTCCTGTTACCTGCAGTGAGCAGTGAAAGGCGTTATGTGTCTGAAAGGCTTTATGTGTGTGTGGGGGGGTAATTAAGAAAAGGGAGAAGAATCAAAGTTATCTTACTTTGTGGCCGGCATCAGGGCGGGAGCCACCTCCCAGGTAGAAAGATGGAAAGAAAGTCACACTGGATAGGGGTGCGTGAGGAAGAGGCCTCGGTGACGAGCAGCCCCTTCTTGGGGTTCATGGTGTGTTTGAAGAATCAAAGGCGGAGGCTCCACACTGCTTCCGTGCTCGGAGCTTTCCCAGTGGCCCGGGTCAGTAGGAAGGAGAGGGACTTGCGTTCTCCTCTGTGGCCCTTCACTCGGGAGGATTATTCACTCTCTGCCTTCAGTGGTAGTTTGCTGTTTCTTAAAAGGTTAAATGCCCGTGCCAGCGCTGAGCTGGGCCATAAGCTGTCACCAAGAGCCCTGCAACCTGAGGTTCTTTTGGCCCAAACAGTCTCAGATTCTGTCCCTACATCTTTCACACGTCTGTAGTTTCCAATAGTATCTTTAGGCTGCAGCAAAGTCATAGAGATTTTGAGGACTTAGAACTTAGAACTCAGTCTTAGAACTTCAGACAGCATTGCACGGAATGCTGAAGGGGGGTAACAGTCACAGGAAGTCTTGGGGAAAACTGCTCCTGGGGCACACAGCAGCCTCCTCTTCCTCCCTTCTCTTCGTCTTTCTCTTCCTCTCTCTCCCCTCCGGCTCCCCTCTTCCTGGTGCCTGTAATCAAACTGCTGCCCTCATGGAGAGAATTATGTGCCATTGGTGGAATTGCACAAAACAGCCTCCCTAAAAACACTCCCTTTTGGTGTGTAACAGGGATGGCCCAGGAGCTAGGGCAGAGGCCCCTAACTCCAGGTCCCACCGCTCATTAAACAAAGAATCTTTGTGAGTTTTCTGTTTTCAGCCCAGGTGTTCAGGAGCAGGGCTAGACACCATGTGGGGCAGTAGCGCCTGCAAGGCTGCCTGTCGCTGTCCTTTGGCCCAGCGCAAGCCCGGGGCAGCCATCTCACCCAGGTCCCCTCACTGCCTCGCTGTAGTGACAGAACCTCTGTCGTGTCCAACCAGTGCAATGTGTAAGGTCTTCTAACCTTCCTCCCTAAGAGTTTTCCTCCAAGTAGTAAAATCTTCGCATTTGTTAAAGAGTAACTTCTGTGAATCTTTGAGTCTCCTTACCAAGATTGCTAAAATTTATTTTCATCTACCAAAACAAAAGAAGGGAAGTGGGAGACGCTCCAAAGAAAAGCTTGAAAATTTGTCTCCGCCTTTCCCATGCCTTTTCACTGCTCATGGCTCCCAAGGGCTTTGTCTGGTGTCACTCCCGGATTGGTGCTCTTCGCTGAAAGCTTGTCTCCGCCCTCTACTGAAACACAAATCACGGAGGTCACCAGTGCCTGGCTCATCACCAATCCAGGGGCGCCTCTCAGATTTCTCTCCTGATGGCTCAGCGGTATCTGACCCCTTCTACTCTTCCGCTCCCTCTTGGCAGCCTCTTCCCACTGTGTCTGTGTCTTCTGCCCTCTCGCCCTCCAGCTCTGCCAGAAAGCAGCCCGGTGGGCAGGCAGAGCATGGACTAACTATCACTACATACACCATCGAACCCTCTGTGGCCCCCCCATTTCCTCATCAGTGAAATGGGGGGAAAAGGGTCTCAAGTATCACCTTTGAACATCGTGACTTCCCAGTAAACCCAACTCCTCCTGATTGTCAGGGCCCCTAAGATGCAGCTCCTCCATGCCCCTTTCCAGTGTGTGTCCGATGCTGAGCCCTCACCCCTCCAAGCCCACAGAGCACCCTGGTCCCTTTCCTCTTGGCACCTCCTTCCTTGGCAGTGGAGGAAGGCAGGCAAGGGATGGTAACCTAAACCACTCTCCCGGAGCAAGGAGCCCATCTCCCTCCACCGGATTACTTACTCAGTAACACCAGCTGGGATTTATACTCTGAAAACATATCTTTAGCATTTAGTGGTGTACTTCATGCCCAGGAGGAATTTTAACTCATGCCTGAGGCAGAAACATACGCTTTTGTCATTAATTCAAACTGTATCACTCGACCAAATCTTCACAGCCTAAGTTTGGGAATTCAAGTACTTTGCCTTCTGGGCCGTAGTCTAGAGAGAGCCAAGGAAGAAAAGAATTGACAAGGGAGTTGTGAGACAAGCCAGTATATTAATGATATAGGAACGTGGCCTTCCTGCAGAATCACAGGGTGCTGGAGAGGCAGCTCCGAAGAGAAGCACCCGGGCCCACATGCTGCACACCCTGAGGTCTCCCAGCCCACCACAGTGAGAGATCTCCCTTAGGAAGGATCCCGTGGCTTTGGGGGAACCCATGCTGTGGCTTCTCAGTGGGCCCCCTCTCCCTGGGGCTTCTGGAATGGGGGACAAGGCAACTTACCAGCCACCCGCCTTGGGATTCCTCCAGAAGGAGGGGTGCTCTAGCATGAGGCAGTCCAAATGGCAAATAGTCATCATCTGCCTGTGTCGCAGATAGGGACACCTGGCCCTGGAAGGAAAGAAGAGCTCTATCAGTGCCACGTGGCAGGGGGAAGACAGAGTGTGCCTTCCTGCACTGCCTGGTTCCGAGTGTCTCTCACAGCTTGCTGTGACGCTACCCTCAGGGTCTTTCCTTTCAGTCCAGAGGATGAAAGGGTGATCTTAGGGTGGCCCTCCCTCTCAGCAGGATCCCCTACTTCTCTCTGTCTGTCTCAGCGAAAGAGGAGTCTTTTGCTGCACTGCCCCATTCATGGTGCCTCTCACAGTGTGCTATGAAGTCACCCTGTGCTAGGTAGTTGCACCTTCTGATGAGGCCCAGCTAGGCACAGCTCCCCACAGCTGATGAAAAGGTTTGAACTGATCTGGCCACCACTGTCCTTCAGGAGCCTATGTGAGGAAAGACTAGACATTTGAAGAAAGTTGGGTCCCCGGGCCGAGTCCAGGTGAGCAGTGAAGTGGTTCTTGAAATTATAACAGAAAAACTACGGAGACTATCAAGATTGTTACCAAAGGTCAGCACAAAGGGTACCAGCAGGACAAGTGTGAAGGCAGAGGTCAGAGGAAAATAACGCCATTTCTAGTTGTAGCTATGTTTGGACTGTGACTGGTTCCTCCTTTTCCAAAGACTAGACGAGCATACTTTCTCTGACTGCAAATTGCTGCATTGTATGTCACAGATACTGCATTTTTTAAAAATTGAAGGTTAATGGCAACCCCGCACGTAACAAGTGTATTGGCATCAATACTCAGATGATCATTAACATTTTTTAGCAATATAGTATTTTAAATTAAGTTTCGTGCATTGTTATATAATGTACATAGGTAATGTATTGCACAACTAATAGACCACAGTATGGTCTAACATAACTCGGAAAACTGAAAATTCTTATAACTTACTGTATTGCATTATTCATTTTATTACCATTGTATTCTAAGGTTTGAAAGCACTAGATGAAGGGATCAAAATTTTCACAGTCTAGTTTTAAATCTCCCACAATTAGGACTTTGCTTAGCAAGTGACTTTGCCTTTCTGGGTCCTGACATTGTCTCCTATCCAGTGATGAGGCTGGGCTTTGTAGTTTGGTTACCAGAATAATTTCTCTACTCCACAAAGCAAGCAGAGCCTTAAAGCAGCGGAAGAATTAATTCACATGGTGGGCTGGCTTTACAAATTGTTCTTTGGTTTTATTTTTTGGAAGAGTTGAGCTTAGATGAATGGCATTTGGCAGAAGTAAACCTCAGTCTATCTGAAACCCTTAATAATATAATGGAAAAAAGCAGCTCTATAGCTTGGCCTATGTCAAGAGATGCCCCATTATCAAACGATACTTTATGAAGGTCGAGTTTTATAAGACCTTTTTCAACTATGGTGTGATTGGCCTGTGTCAGACAGGTAGGACACAGATTCTCAACTGAGTCTGTATTTGAGATCCTGAATGCTCCCATATTTACATTAAAAGCCTTTTGTCCAATTGCTGTGGGGATGAATCCATTGAAACTGATCACACTCAGTGGCCCATAGTTGGTGACACATACAATTTGCTTCTGAAGTTTGTATGTAGTCAAGTATTATAGCCATACTAGGTGTAAAGTCATGTACAAGTCATGCACTTGTATGTATTTTTATTATATAAAATATTAAATTTGTACATAAGACAAATTAGAAGTACTCTTGTAATAAGATTGTAATCCTACTACCTGTAAGTGGACTATTCGCCATTTTTGTGCCTCTCCTTCAGATTTACTTTATATTCATATATATATATATATATATATGATTTTCAAGTTATCTTTAACATAAACTTTATAACATAAATTTTACCATTTTAAGTGTATAATTCAGTAGTATTAAATAGTATGTTCACATTATGCAACCTTCACCACCAACCATATCCAGAACACTTTCATCTTACAAAACTGAAACTCTGTACCCATTAAAGATAGGACTCTACTCCACACATACACACTTTATTACTGATATCTCAAATCACTTCTTTGTTTTGTATTTTATATTAAGCTTCAGTGTCTTACATTTTCAGTTTAGTAATTTGCTGAGGCGAGCAAGAGGCCTGTGTAATGAGAATGCCAAAATTAAGGGTTAGGAAATAAACTAGAAAGAGTGCTTATATGGCCTTGTGGACCACAGTGAGAACTCAAATTTCATAATATTTATGAAAGAGACACCTTTAGAGTGCTGAAGGCAGGAGGATGACACGGCATGACATAGCGGCTATGTGGGGATAGATTACAGTGTGTGGTGAAGAAAAGGGAGAGTGGTTGGGAGATTCAGTGACCTCTGTATTGGTAGGGGACTTGGATAGGGTGCTGTCAGTGGTTATCAGGCCAAGTGGTTGGATTCTGAGTGACAGATTTTGAAGGTAAGCCAATGGCATTTGCTCATGGGTTGGGAGAGAAAAAGAGTTCAAACTGACTTTAAAGTTTTTAGGTTGAACAACTCTAAGAATGAGATTGCCATTTACTGAGGTGCAGATGGAGGAGGAGCCAATCTTAAGTGGGAAAAATGAAGAGTTCTGTTTCAGTCATGTTACATTTTACAGTCTATTAGGGATCTAATTGAAGATGTCAAGCAGGCAGTTGGATACACACATCTGAGGTTCAGAGGAGAAGATGGGGGTGCAGATAGAAATTCTAGACAGCTTCTACAGGTGACATTTTCAGCAATGAGATTGAACAAAATCATCTAAGCCCTAGAAGAAACCTTAGGCGGTTTCTTCTTACCATCAGAGTAATGGTAAGAGATCAGAGTAATGAGACCTTCAGAGGCCAGGAGGAAGACCCAGCAAGGGAGATGGAAGGAACATCTGATGAGGGGAGAAAGAACAGTTGGTGTGCTCTCTTGAAAGCCAACGGGAGGAAGTGTTTCTGAAGAAGGCTTTGTGTGATCAGTTGCATATAAAGTGGTGATGAAGTTGAGCATTGTGTTCAGCACCTTGAAGGTCAAGACTTAGATTTGAGATGGAGTTTCAGACACCAGAGTCTGTGTCTTCCTGTTGCTATGACTAGCTGAGGACTCCTAAGTCAAGCAATTTTCCAGAGTTTATTGCTTCAACCATTTGGCTGAGCACATAGTAACTTTCCCTGTGCCTCATATAGTTCCAAGAACTGAGAGTGGCCAGAATGAGTCATATAAGAGCCTTTACCCTCCAAACAGGTAAGAGATGAGACTTAGCTCAGGAATGTCAGGTCTTACTTTATATATTTATATGAGTTCCTAGGTTCTGTCCTCCTATATTCATGCACATTTTAAAACTGAAGCTATATTTTATCTGTACAGATTCATTGCCAGATCTGCTCAGTGTGGAGAAGATGGCTCTCTGAGCCCTCAAACTTTGCTTCCTGACGATCAAGGCCTATTTCTTTTTTTGTTGTTGTTGTATTTTGAGACAGGGTCTCGCTTTGTAGTTCATTCAGGCTGGCCCTGAGCTCACTATGAAGCCCAGGCAAGCCTAGAACTCAGCAATCCTCCTGTCTTTGCCTCCCAAGTGCTGGGATTACAGGCGTGAGCCACCACGCCCGGCAAGGCCTATTTCTTGACAGAAAACCCCCGCTCCTCTTTCCTGACTATTTTACCAGTTACCAGTTAGGTCAGAGAACTTTTTTTTTTTTTTTGACACCTCAGCCTTCAGGAGATGGCCATCTGATCATCTAAATCAGTTGACTCAAAATACTCTCTTCTCTTGGATTGTCCAAGAAACTAGGTAGTTTTTGTCTTGCCTCTTAATAAAGAGTGATCTTCTTTTGAGGTAGACTCCAATTTGCCCCCTGCACTCACAAAAATAAGGTAGACAGACTGTGATCACAATTGATACTGCCAGTGTCAGAGGTCGTTCACAGTGAACCAAGCACACATGAACCCTGTTCATGTGTTTGAGGAGTCTGTTGGTTAAAAGTCCTGGGTTCTCTTTGAGAGGAGTGTAAATAGTGCAGTGTAGTGCTAAGGTGGCTTAGAACTTGAAAATAAGACTCCCTATATTTACCTAGTCATTTTCTTTCATGGGTGAGATATAGGGGACATATCAAAACAGGTGAGTTCCCAGTCTTCAAAGTCTGCCAAAAGTCATGCGGGGATTCAAAAAGCAGACAGCCCAAAAAGAAAGGATTCCAAATCTTTGGAGCCTGTGGAAGCGACCTTACTTGAGAAACAGTTTGTAGATGTAAATAAATTAAGGCTCTTGAGATGAGGAGCTAATTCTAGATTATCAGCTGGGCCATAAATACCATCACAAGTATCCTAGGAAAGGCAGAATTTACACACATAGAATAGGGTGCTACAGCATGACCATGGAGACAGAGATGAGGATGGAGGCACCAGCCAAGGGACATCAGGAATGACCAGAAGGTAGCAGAAGCTAGAACACATCCGTCCCTGGAGTCTTTGGAGAGATCCCAGCCCTGCTGACACCTTGGCTTTGGACATTTGGCCTCCAGAACTGAGAATAAATTTCTGTTCTTTTAAGAGACCACATTTGTGGTGACTTTCAGAGCAGTCACAGGAAATTAATACAGGCAGTATTCATCCTTATGGGAAAAAACATTGTAAATGTGGACTTGGAAGAACCCAATATCTTGGTCAAGGTGATTTGTGTTGTGAGATTAGGGAGCCAAGTTCAGAACATCATTGTAATTGAGTAGCAGTTATTTAACACCTCATTTAGCGAACAGCAGTGAGTGGAGGTGGGGCAGTTGGCTCCAAGCAAAGAAGAGAGAAAACAAGACTACAAGTTTGCAATGAGAGCTGCAGATTTGGGGCGGGGCGGGGGGCGCTCTCTTGGCGAAGAACATGCTTAGCTGCGGTACAGTGGGTAGGGCAGTCACTGGGCTTCTCTGTGGCCTGGACACAGGTTCTGGCTCTTTGGTTTGATTCTACCTGACCTACAGTCACCTGTCAGGTGTTCTGCACAGGCCCCCTGGTGGTACACATGAGCATTTTGGAAGGAAGAAGAGGAAACCTTGCTTGTCCACAGACAGAACAAAATATGCAGCCTGGTTTTTCTTGAGATCTGAGTAGCATGGCTCAGCTGGTCAAGCTAAGCTTGACTTGGCCTTGAGACTGGCACAACTACAGGCCACACCCCAGCACTCACTGGCCACTCAAGGAGGCTTCAATGCGCAGCCTTCAGGCCTTCCAGATACTGACTAATGTCACCATTGAGCTTTCTGTGCCCCCTCAGGGATATCACACCTCTGCTTCAACTCAAAATCCAGCATACAAGCTTATTTGGGAATTTTGTCCTGTCTTTAAATGCAAGAGACCTGAGGAACAGCTGGTGGATAGAATATAGCCTTGCTGCCCTATTCCTTAGTTTCCTGTGGCTCCTATAAGAAAGGACGGCAGACCACAAACTGGATAATAAAACCCAGTTGCTTAAAACAACAGAAATGTGTTCTCTCATAGTCCTAAAACCAAGAAGTCCAAAGTCAAGGTGTTGGCAGGGCCACCCTCCTTGTCCCTATATTCTCTGGGGAGAATCTGTTCTTGCCTCCATCAGTAAAACCAGGATTTGGCAGCCAAACATCAATTTATGCCTCTTGTATTCTCATGGTTTCTTTTTCTTCTCTTTTGTTTCATATAAGGACGTTCTTCATTAGGTTTTAGACCCACCTTAATCCCACTGCTACATAAGCCCCAATCCCCACCCCCTTTTTGCACTTCTAGGAATCCAACCCAAAGCCTTGTACGTGCTAGGTAGTGCTTTACCACTAAGCCACACCCCCAACCCTTTCTTTTTTTTCGAATTTCATTGTGAGACCAAGTCTTACTAAATTAATCAAGCTGGTCTCTAACTTGGAACCCTCTTACCTCAGCCTACTGGGTAGTTGGAATTCCAGGCATGTGCTAACATGGCCAGGGAGTATGCCCCTTCCTTAAACTAATCATCCCAGCAAAGATAGTCTCTCTAAATAAGGTAACGTTCTGAGTGGGCGCATATGAGGTGGGCGATTCAACCCACCACAGATCCTCAGGTTGGAAGAATGCCATGCCTTGAATCGGGCAGAATAAATGGAAGGTCAATTGTAGCACAGACTAATTAAACAATCATTGATTTGTTAGAGCAAGACCTGCAAGATAGCATCAGGATCCTTGGCAGAAATCGAAAGGCCACCCTACCAGTGCAGTGAAACACAGCATGTCACAGTATATCTGTGATCCCTGAAGGCACCCTTCCACACTGGATCAGCTGCGGGCTGTGAGTTCTCCTGCCCTCCTTTGACGGAGACTCCTCCAGCAGCACTGCTCTCGCTACAGAGCCAGGCCTGGCCCACCCGCTGCTCCTTGCTGCTATGGCCACCTGTCTCCTGGCCCAGAGCCTTCGTAGCTTTGTAGCTCACCGTGGACACTGGGGATTATTCCAAAGCTGCCTTTTCTCTCAACAGGGCAGATTTCTCTTTTAAGTATGACCCCACCTGTAATCACTCTGGTTATTGCATCTTGATAATTGTGTATTACGCTTAAAAGTTCACTCAGGAGCTATCTAGGTTATCAGAGTTGCTGCCCCAGTCTCACAATGCTATGGCTAATTAACCGTTATTTTACTTAATAATGAATCTCTAGCACAAACATAGTGGTGCTAGCAATTCAGATGTCAAACAGAAGCCATACGGTACTTGCAAGCAAAAAGATGAATGCTTATCTATATAGAAAAAAAACAACAGATAAGGATTTGGTACTGTCCATGGTTTCAAACATGTACTGGAGGTTTTGGAATACATTCCCCACAAAGAAGGGCCCCTGCATTGTGTCCTGTGCTGAGTATCCTACATTTTCAAGCTGGTTTATTTCTCATTTGACTTACACATTATGCACATTAAACCCATCCTGTAGGCCAGTGATGAAAAGCCACTGCTACATAAGCAAAAGCATCTTTACCACCTTGCACTAGGCCTCAATGCACTGTAGGTGACATTCCAGCCATCTTGGAATGAAACACTTAAGACCAGAGAAAAGGGAACTGAATGACTGATCTCCACATGCCATAGCTCCTTGCAGTGCAGAGTCCACTTCCAGGTTAGCCACTCACTGTCAGTGTAGATCGAGGCAAGGTTCTTACCCTCCGTGAACCTAAGTGTTTATATCCCTAGATTGGAGCTGGCCCCTACACTTTGAGGAGTTCTAAATATTTAGTGAGATGGTGAATGTGTGAGTGTGTAAAATGGCCAGTTGCGTGATCACTACTCTGTAAATCTACCTGCTGGGATCACAGGCGCAATCCATGGCAGCACTAAGAAAGACTGACCATCTGACAGCACAGTGCAGATTCAGGAAAATGCCCTGTACACCACCTGCTGTAACAACATGTCCCCCAACAGGTAGTGTTTTCCTCTTGTGCTCCCCCACTGTCCACTCTGTCCTCTTGCCTCAGAGGAAGAATTGTCCTCAAAACCAGTCAGCCTTGAAGCTTTGATTTTGTCCCTTCCCACCTGGGTCAGAACTGCATGTACAGATTTCATCTTTTCTCCAAAGGTTAGATCCCTTGAGTAGACTCAAGTCATGCCTTTGTTAAAAAGCACTCTATCCTGGACCCTATATCCAAATCAAGATGCTCCTGTAGCTCTGTCTTCTTTTGTTATCAAGCTTCTTGAACACTTATAAAACTTATTTCTCAACAAATGCATATTATGCAATACAACCACTAGGTACAGTGACTGGCCTGGGGAGTGGTGGACACAGGATAATACTTCCAGTTCTGTTCCTTGGTCTCAAGCAAAGTGATAACAAATCCTTTGCATCATCTGGTCTCCTGCCCTCTTTCTCATGTGAGGTTCCTCATTTCCTCTTCTCTAGCCTTCCCAGTGGAGCTTCAGGGTTTTTGACTGTCCCGTGTCTCCCATCCAAAGTACTAACCAGGCCTGACCCTACTTCCAGTGCATTCAGGGTAATATGGCTGCAAAAAACAGTGCCTGTCTACTCCTACCACAGGGAAGGAGTGTATTTCCTCGGGTTAACTCTTACATCTACTTTAGATCCCAGCCCACACTTCTTTCTCAGAGGACCTTGCCAGGCCCTCACCTCTACCCCTATTTAGATCAGGTTATTTCCAGTCTGGTAGACACATCATTCTCTTTGTTCAGAGCACTCAGTGGAGTTTGTGACTCTGTACTTATGTGTGCAGTCCCTTGACTGCCCTTCCACCTTGCCCTCAGCTCTGAGGGAACAGGGATCGAGACCGGTTTAACTCACTGTTCTATACACATCTCCTAGCAGAGCGTCTATCTAGTAGTAGACTGACATCACTCAGTGGCAAAAGAAAGAAGAGTTTGTCTGGTCAGAGAGAGAAAGAGAGAACAATAATGTACTCTAATTAATGCTTTGAGAAGAATGTTATGGTGGAATCCTTGAATGTTTAGGGAGCACAAACTAGCAGCAGTTAACTTATAGGAGTGAGGGTGCAGTTTTGAAGTAATTTTTTTAAAAAACCGAGTGGGCATTGTCTAGGTACATAAGGAAAAATGGCACTTTGGCAGAGAGAAGGGCTCCCACAGAGATGTGAAAGAACGTCTTGAGCTGAGAGAACTGAGCGAGGAAGGTATGACTGAAGAGAGCTTGTGGAGAAAGTGGAAAATGAAGACCGACAGTTGGGACCTCCAGATAAAGAAGGACCTGGCCTGTTTTCTCTGGAATTGAGGCACCTCTGCAAGGAGCCAAAGAGAGGAGTTGTAGAGAAATAGTCTGATCATATTTGCACTTCAGAAAAGACATCTTAAGGCAACTAGAATTCTCAGACATGGCAGATATTACAAAAAGGTGTGAGCACTTCAGAAAGCTGGTTGGAAGTTTCTTATAAAGTTAAACATAAATTTATCTTATAGACTGCCTACTCTACCTAGGTTTTATCCAGAAGAATTGAAAATACATATTCCAAAAAAGACTTACACAAAAGATGTTAATGACAACTTTTTGTAAGGGTCAAAACTGGAAAAAACTGAATTTTTCCATCAGGTGAAAGGAAAAGGAAATTAGGGTTCTGTACACCCACACAGCTGTATATTACTCAGCAATGTAAAGGAACAGAGTACTGAAAAATCCAGTAAGATTTCTCGAATCTCACAAATACTATGTCGAGCTAAAGAATCTGGACACAAGATAAGCCATACAATAGGATTCCGTCTATATATGCTTTAAGAACAAATGAAAACTAATCTGTGATTGGAAATCAGGATAGCACTTATCTCTGGCCATCAGGGATCTGACTGTAAAAGTCACATGGGAACTTTTTTTGATGCAGGAAATGTTTTATGTCTTGATGGGGTTCTGTGCTAACCTGTCAAACTGTACATTTATAATATGCAAATTATGCATCAATTTTTAAAATACTATAGAGAAAAACATTTCTTTGGAAACAGCATAGAGAGTGGTATAAGGGATTGAAAATTGACTTGGAGAGATTATAATAATGCAACTGAGAAAAATAGGGGTCAGAATTTAAGCAGTGGCACTGAGGTTGGAAAAAGAGTTTGGAGAAATACATTTCTGTAATTTTGAGGTGACAGAATTGACAAGACTTAAAAGTGACTAGATAAGAGGACAAGGTTAAGAAAACTTTGGTAGTTTCAGTATAACTGACAGAGAGTTTAGGGATGTGTTTTTAGTGGTGGAAGATGAGTTTGAGTTTCTGGAATGTTGAGATTAAAGTATCTTTGGGGCATCTGTATGTCCAGGGGCAGAACTACCTGAGGCTCAGGGAGGGTCCTGGGTTGGAGAAAAAACACAAGGTCTTCAGGAATGTGAGGCAACTTCAAAATCATCATGAAGGGTAAACTGTGGATTAAGCAGAAATAGGAGCTAAAAACAGAATCCTGGAAACCTTGACATTTAAAGGGCAAGTGAGAGATCAAGGAGCCCTTGAAGGAATCGGAGATGTTAAAATGTCCTGTCATAGAGGCCAAAGAAAGGGGAAGTGATTTGATAAGTGCAGAGGAGCTAATGTCAAATGCCATAACAGGCAGGTTAGAAAGAACTTTTTCCTTCCCACCCCCACTCCCCAAGCCCATCAGTTACATTGAATCCACCTGCTACTGGCATCTGTGTCCTACAGGTGGCCACAGACTTCAAGACTGGTGACTCCTACAGCATCCCTGCAGCCATCCACCCTCTCTTTGGGATCTGCTCCCCTTGTCTTCCATGACTCTAAAAATCCCTATTAGTCTCATCAGGGATCCTCCCCCTGCTCCCTGGACAGAATCACTCCCTAAGGTTCTGTTCTCTTTTATTCCCTCAGCATCTGCTGAAGTACTGTGTTCTAGTCATGAGACCCAGCTAGGTCCTGAGGATACCAGTAAGTAGAAAGCGCATAGCATCTGAATCTGAGGAGCTGACCAGACAGTCCGAGAGGAAGATGAAAACTCCTGAAAGTACTAGAGTCGAATAAAAATTGCTAGCAACATAGCAGTCACTTTCCCATTGTTGGCACAAAATAACTGAGGCACACAGTTGGTAAATGGGAAGAGTGATACTGTGTGGGTTCTGTGAGCAGTAGGGAGTCAGCTGGGTCCTTCAATGGAAGAAAGGTGTATTCACATGTAATGTTTGGAAGAAAATTTGCTAAACAAAGAAGGTCAGACGGACAGGGACTGGAGGGCATCCAGGGCCCAGTTAGGAGGCTGTTTCAGTTTTCAAGTGAGGAATAATGAGAACCAATTAAGGAACCAGTGAGAAAATGATGAAATCCCAGAGGCATTTCTGATAAAGATTTGAGAGGATTTGGCTGCTGGTAAGAGAAATGAAAACAAAAGAGAAGGGAGATGAATGAACCATAGTTCTTACTGGGGCATATGGGTGGATGTTGACTCCATGAACCAAAACAAGCAGAGAAGGGGAAATAGCTTTTGGGTGGACATGAGATAATAAAGATCTGAACAGACTGATTTCAGAGTTCTCATGGGACAGTTAGAGCTCCTTTTCAACACATAGGTTGAAACCATAGGGCAGATGAGCTCTTTCAGAAAACCCATGTAGAGATCAAGGACTCTCAGCATCAATTGGTTGTGAAGAGGAAGCAAAAGCATGAAGGAAAAACAAGGAGAGGGAGGAAAAGAACAAAAAAATGTATAATGTCCCAAAAACCAAGGGGAAAAAAAGTTTTGAGAACCCCAGGGTTATCAATAATATCAAATTCTTCAGAAATGAGTAGGGTAAAAATGTATCCACTGGATGTGATAATCAGTTCATCAGCTAATGTAGAACATAATTTTTATTAGAGGGCTGTGGAGGCCAGTGTTGAAGCAGAAGAAGAGAAAGCATAATGCAGAATAAAATCACTTTCAGATATGCAGAAAATTTCCTTTCCATATAATTCACTGGAAAAACAAAAAAAGACTACTTGAAGATGTGCCCCAGCAAGGCAATACTGAGGAAGAATCCAACAAAAAAGAACATACGGGAGCTGAGAAAAAATTGAGCCAAGCCAGGCTGACCATTGAGCAGCAGATCCATAGAAGACTCTTTCTGAAACTGACCAATTAACGGGAATTAAAATTAGAGATCTTGATGGTCTTACTGGTTCTACTTCCTGTTTGAAGAAAGCAATGAGAAACCTCAGAGGAATGAAGAAAAACCTGTGTAAGAAATTATGGGGCAAGTATGAAGCAAATTAAAAGAGAGCACTATTCTGAGCAATATGATGGAGTATAAAAAATAAGGAAACAAACAGTTGAACTTTCTGCATCTAATAGTAATGTGAGTGAAGTAAAATAATACTATTTCTTTCTGGCCTAGTTTAATCACACTGAATGATTCTTAAGTGAAAATAATCATATAAATGCTGTTTAGTGGTCTTTAATCTTTGGACACAATTTATGAGTAATTTGTAAAGTGGGAAAAACTCCATAGAGTTTGACATATAAAGTATCAGTACAGCTAATTAAAACTGTAATGTTGAAGGGTTATTGATGATATAGTAGTTAACTTTGACTGTATCTGTGCTACCTTTTGAGTCTCTCTTCTAAGCCTGTAGTGGGTTATTGTATTTATAACAATGCTGTGGGTCAGGTGCTATTTTATACCCAATTTTCAGATAAGGATACTGAGGGAAGGGAAGATGCTCAGTGTCACGCAGCTAGAAAATGAGCGCATTGAGGCTGGCACCCTGGATGTCTTGTTTCAGAGCCTATGGTACATTCTACCACCTCTGCACCCAGAGAAAGGTGCGGAGAGCCAGAGAGAGATGTGGGTGCTGGGAACTGCATCCTGTTTCTATCCCAGAGGAGCAGGGGGGAAGATGAGGCAGTAAATGTGGTCCTCAGTGGATGAGGACCAGAGGTAGAAGACTGAGGGGTGAGCTTCTGCTTTCTGTTATATTCTTTTGCTTTTTTTTTTTTTGGAGACAGGGTCTCGCTTTGTAGTTCAGGCTGGTCCTGAGCTCACTATGGTGCCCAGGCAAGCCGCCGCGAACTCAGCAATCCTCTTGTCTCTGCCTCCTGAGTGCTGGGATTACAGGCGTGAGCCACCACGCCCGGCATTGTGGTATGCGGTGTTGATTGCTGGTGGGCGTGAGTCTCCACGCCCAGCATTGTATGTGGTTTCCGGGGATCGAACTCAGGACCTTGCACTTGCGAGGCAGGCGCCGGAACCACTGAGCTAACCCTCTGGCCCTGCTTTCTGTTATATTCTGTGCCTCGGAACCACTTGAATTGTTAGTCACATGTGGGTGGATCACTTTCACAGTTTGAAAACCCTCCTCTTCCTTCAAGACGCTGTTAAACGGTGTCCTCCAAAAGCTCCTCAGAAACCTTCTTCATCTTCTACATGCCCAACGCACTTTGTTGCCCTCTTTAGAACCCACAGCTTCTGACTTGACTACAGCTGCCCTTGACAAGGCCTGAGGACAGGCTTTGTCAGCTGTCCCTGGCACATCTCTAAGGCCTTGGCACAGTGCCCTCCCTGTGGGAGGTACTTAGTCAATGCTGAACGAGCTGGATGATAGAGCTTGGAAGATAGAGCTTAGCTATGTCCAGGTGTGAATCATTTTGCTGCCACAAAAAGAGAGGATAAGAACAAAGGAGAAGTCTGAGGTGGACACTGTCCAGCCCCCTATAAGACAGAATCACAGAATGTGGGTCCTGAAATGAATTTTGGTTCATTAAGTTCAACCCCATCATTTTATAATACACCAGAGGAAACAGAGCAGGGGAATAGAAAACACTCAAATTTCTATAGTTGAATAGTCCAGTTATAGTACTTAACATTAGTTTAGATTTTTAGTAGTGTTTAGTCACTAAATTACTGTAATTTATCAATGCTTACCTTGAATTTTTTCTGTATTCTTGATTTCTAACTGGACATGGTTTTGAGCTTTTAGTTTTTTCTTTTAATAGCTTTAGTTTGTGTGTGACAGTGTACACTGGCACAAATTATTTTTGGCTATTCGTATCTGATGATGGTTGGGTGGCCGGGTAGTTTAGTGACTTTCCCAAGATCGTATGGCTGGTCAGCCACAGAGCTGGGACTGAGCAACCATTGCTGAGGGATGTCAGGCAGCTCAAGTACCTGGGGCCAAAGAGCTTCGGGGTTACCATGACAACTACAGTAGGCCTCTAATTTCCATCTTCTGTGTAAGGATTGGGATCAGACCCTTGTTTACAGGCACAGAGGTCAAGACTTAAAGGAAAAGTGCCATCCCAGGCTGCTCCTGTGATGTGATAGCCCAGGTTAGGACTCGGGAATCAGCAATTGGATGAAACCAAACGATGGGACTGGAGTGACAGTTGCTAAAAAAAAAAAAAAAAAAAAGCCAAAAAATGCTCTTTTGGGCCTTGGTACCCTTTGCCATGCAGTGCCATGGTCAAACCAGTCCCTGGCTGTGTCTAAGGGTCAGTACAGACTGTGGTGCTGCAGGGCTGCCTTCCGTTAGGCTGGACTCAGGAGCCACTAGAGCCCCTCAGGTAGTGAAGAGCAAGTGACCTCTTGTCCCTGAACTGTCACAATTATACAACAGTTGGTAAGGGCAAAGAGGAAATGTACTTGTCAAAGGAACATCAGGGACAGAGGGTCCAGTAAGTCTGGAACAGGGGCCACCTGGGCGGGAGGAGCAGGGGCACTAGGTGGCCTGCCTCAGCTCCATCTGCACCCAATCAAGGAACAGGCCTTTGGTCTCTTTCCTGGGTCATCCACCTCTCCAACCTCTCCACTTTCCAGTCCTCTTCTCCACCCAGCTAATATCTCTTGATCACAAACTACCCTGGGTGCTGAGAATAGTGTGGTAAACAGATCATGAAACAAAATTCCCATAGAGCATGTGTCTTCATGGGGGATTCTTAATAAGGGAATAATTGTCCTATTTATCACGCAGATGGTGAGACGATCTATGGAAAAAAAATGACACTGATAAAGAAGATAGGAACTGTGGGCAGTCGGGTGCCCAAGGAAGTATTTGTTACTAAGGTGACATTGTAGCAGAAACCTGAGAAAATGAGAAGATACAAGCCACAGACCCCTGAGAGAAGAGCATTCCAGGCGGAAAAGGGGCAGGGCAGGGAGTGCGCGCAGCGTGCGTGTGGACAGTAGTGTCTGTGTGGCCAGAGCAGGGAGCACAGAGGAGAGGGACAGGAGATGTGGCAGGATAGAGTGCGGAACCTTGAGGCCGTCACACACCAACCGGCATGGACACCACCGAGAGTGGGAAGCTGGGAAATGACTTGCCGGACTTAGGTTTTCAAGGGACTTGTGCTGTGTGGGAGACAAGTGGAGGTCAAAGTGAGGGACCAGGGAGGAGTCTGTTGCAAATGTCCAGCTGAGAGACATTGAGACCTGGACCAGGCTGAGGGCCTGGTGAGAAGCAATGAGATTTGGGATGCAGTCTGAAGGCAGAGCTGACAGACCTGTAACAGACTGGAGCGTGAAGGGAGAAGTCAGGGATGGCGCCAAGGCCCATTGGGCTGAGCCACTCGAAGGGTGTTGTCATTTAGCCAGAGAGGAAAGGCTGCGCCGAGGCGGTTAGACATGTTCATGGAGATGTCTGGGAGGCGGTTGGATCTACAGGCCTGGACTTAAGGGAAGCAGCTGAGGAAAACATGTATATTTGAGAGTCCCTCAGCAAGTAGACATGTACTGCCTAATAAAGCCACATGTGGCTCTTTAAATTCAAAACGAATGTTGTGAAATAGGAAGAAAATGTTTAAAGAGGAATGAGAACTAAGGAGTAGAGTGCAGGGGAAAGCAAAGAATGGAAAGGAAACATTTAAGTAAATGTATATGGAGGTAGGGAGACAGGAGGGAGAGCAGAGAAATGGGGAAAAATAAGGATTAAAATATGTTCAAGTTTAAATTCTCAGTGATGCATGGAATTGTAATGTATACCTAAAATGTACCAACAGACTCAATAAAGTAAAAAAAACGAAGTGAAGTAAAATGAAATTAAAGTTAGAATTAATTCCATAGTCACACCAGCCACATTCCAGGTGTTCCATAGCCACATCTGGCCAGGGGCTGTCACACTGGGCAGCACAGCTCCGGGACGTTTCCATCACCCCAGGAAGATTTATTGGACAGCATAGATAGGATGAGATATTTCTGGGGGAGTGATGGAGAAAAACGAGCATTTGGAAACCAGGGAGAAATGGAAGGGTGGCCTATAAAGGAGGAGGAAAACGATAGAAAGGTAGATTGCTGTCTGCTGATAGGAAAGTGTATTAGAGGGACAGAGGGATTCCGCTAGGCCAAAGGCTGCTCTTATGCTGGGTAAATAAAAAATTGTGAATTGTTCAGTAGATTTAAGAGATTGCCTACAAAAAGCCAGCTAGGGGATGACTTCTGGTTTGTGTTCCATACAATCTCTGCCACTGTATGCAGTGTACCACTCACTGTAGCTGCCTCCCAGTCCAGCCAACCTCTCTCTCTTAGGCATACAATCTACTGAGTTCATTGGGACCAGCCTTTTCCCACCCAATCCTCTTGTGTTCACCCTCTGTTCGTGTTGTCTCCGAGTCTCCCTTCGGCTCACCAGCCCCAGGCCCTGCAGAGAATCGGTAGACATCAGGTACCTGCCCATGGAGGGCATGATGGGAGAACCGTGGACCCATCCCCATAGCAGGCTGCATACTGCCCGCACAGATGCCCTTTGCCTACTCATCTTCTTCCTTCACATTTTCCACAGCCACCAGACTCGCCTGCTTTCCTTCCTCCTACTTATCTTTATTTCACAAATGAAAATTATATATATATTTATGATATAAATGCAATGTTTTGAAATATGCACACATTGCAGGATGGCTGTATAACATGACATTACCGAACGTGCTTATTTTGTAGTGTGAACACTTAAAAGGTACGCTCAAGAATCTAGTATACAGTACTGTTATTAGCTGCAGTCACCATGTTGTCTTCCTTCTCCTTCCTGCCAGTTCTGTCTCCCCAGAGGCTCTCTTGGGTATGATTCAAGTGTGAGTGTGACCATCGCAACGCATTGCACACTCATGAAACGCAGAGGCGAAAGACACACTCTGCTTCATTACTGGACCAGCCAATGCAGCAGAAGCCACGTGTGGAATTTAATATCTCTGGTGGCACATTAAAAAACAAAAGAAATGAATAAATTAATTTTAATATATTTTGCTTTGCCAGTATATCTAGAATATTATCACTTCAGTTTATGCAATTGAATACAAAATTTACTAGAGATAGCTTGCATTTTAAAAATGAATAGAGGGTCATCAGTGTGCAGTGTGTGTTATACGTGTACATCATATTTCAGTTGTATGAGGTCCCTTTCAGGTCCCAGTGGCCACATGTGGCTTATGACTCTTCTACTTGAATGTGTGACTCATACAGGGTGTGAGGTCAATGTTCAAGAAGTGACTACACTGAGCACTAGGATGTGCTTCACACTTACTTTTTGATCCTCCCTGGATCCTCATGAAGAAGGAACTATTGGCCCATTTTCCAGATGGAAATAAAACTAAGATTGGAGTTGCTTGCATCCAACTGATGTTACAAAGCTCAGACTTGTAAGCCAAAACTTTTCCTTAAAATTGAATATTCAAACCAGAAAGCTCTTTAGAAAGTTATTCGAACTGTCAGCAACATAAATGTCACTTTGTCCCCAGCATCTAGTCACTTATCAGGTGTCCTAGGGGCTTCAGTATTTGAATTAATCCAGCCTTATTGTACAGGTATGGACTTTGAGATCCAGAGAGGAGATCACTCAAAAGAGGGGGTTTGGGCTTAGTACCTCACTGCTCATATTCTGTCCCCTTAGCCAGATGAATGATCATCCCAAGAAACCCAGAAGTCTGATGGCTGAAGCCTTCTTTGCATTCAGGGGGATAGATTGTAGCAGATACCTCTTCCCTCTTCCCTCTTTCCTCTTCCTCATGTTCACAACCTTAGACATGTCCTGAAATCTTTCCGGTTAATTCCCTTCCTTCCCCGCTTCTCCTTTGCTTCTTGGCAAACTGAAGGGGTTAGGGGTGGGGCCGGGAGCAGAGCAGCTGAGTCTGGCTGCATGTTAAACCATCCAAGGCCCCAGGTGAGGCCGATAGATGGGTAAACTCCCTGCCCGCAAGCACCATCCCCCCAGCCTGCAGCTCAGGTCGTGCTCTGTCGTGACAACAAGAACCGTTTCCCGGGTAGGAGGGCAGCACGCCTCCCCAGGAGGGTCACACTGATCAGCAGTCAGTGGCTGCCTGCCATGCCTGACGCCTGGCACCAAAGCCGGGTTGCAGAGGCAGCCTCAGGGCTTGCTCAGGGCCCAGCGAGTCAGCACCTTCCTCAGGACCACTCAACAGCCTCCTCTTGGTGGGGGACATAACCGATGCATAATCAAGATCACGTGTCCCAGTACTTAGCAAACTGTGATGTCCTACAGATGCCCTAGGGATCTTCTCAATGCGATTTTTGAGTCACTCTCTCTGGAGCTGGAGAATCTGCATTTCTAACAAAGCTCTCTGGTGCTGCTGAAGTCCAGGGACCACACGCTGGAACACGGGCTGTAATCCATCCCTGTCGGCTTTTTGCTCTAGGAAAGGAAACTGATGTGTGTGTAGAAGAGGTGAAAGTCACAGTGCAAAGCTCCCACAGTACTTGCTGAATTTACCCCGTGCAGGATTCTCTGGCACATCTCCTTATTGTGTGAATATCCCCCTCTTCCAACTTGACTGGTGGGAGCAAAGATAAATCTCATCTCCTGTGGCTCTCCCAGGGCTCCCACCTATGGAAAGCATGTTAGCCAGGGCTAAGAGGCCTTAGAGTATCCTTAGCCAGCTACCCTGGGATCAGAGGTTCAGTGGAGCGAACCTCAGTAGGTACTGGCTCCAAAGGGCAAGGTAAGGACAAGAGAGGAAAACCTGTGGTGCTGGAGTTAACAGGCTGTCCAGAGGGCTAGGCCAAGTCATTCTGACTTTGCTCAGGGGTTGAGAAAGAAGTGTCACTACCGTTAGGCAAAAAGCTGGCTGGGCCCAATGTCTCCAAAGGTTCTAGCATGTGTTGAACAAATGCACTAAGCCCCCAAAAGGACGTAGCAATAATAACCCAACATATTGAAAGATTCAAGCAACAAAAAGATTCAACATGCTCAACAGTGGTTGCGCACTTCCTGGCACATTTCGAATGTGGGAGTGGCAGGTTTTCATTTGAGTTACGAACAGGTTTTTCTTTTGATGTTAGTGACTTGGAGTCAGGAGACACACTGAGCCAGGCACAAGTCCGTAGGTGCAGCTGACAAGGTCCAAAGACAGCTCATGTTTGCCTGCTGTGGTGGGGTAGTCATTTTCCAAAGGTTGACAAAGAGGAGAAAAAAATCATAACCTACTTGCAAACACAACTCCAATTAAAAAACAAAAAAACCCCAAAAAAACCCAGCAACAACAAAAAACATGTCCATGAGACAACAAACAGCCTAATTAAAAAGTGGAGAAAAGATCCGAGGTGACACTTGGCCAATACACAGATGTTAAATAAACACACGAGAAGGCACTCAATGTCATTTATCATCCCGGAAATGTAAATTAAAACAAGAAACTGCTATGCCCTTATTAAAATAGTTAAAATCTGGAACATAGTGTCACAAGCAATAAGAATGCTCATTTCATTGCTGGTAGAAATTCAGAAGGGTACAGTCACTTTGGAAGATAGCCTGGCAGTTTCTTGCAAAGCTAAACATAGTCTGAACATAAGATCCAGCTCTCGTACTCCTTAGTGTTTACCCAAGATGAGTTGAAAACTATGTCCACACAAAAACCTCCACATCAGTGTTGAGAGCAGCTTTCCTCATAATTGCCCAAAACTAGAAATAGCCAAAATGTCCTTCAGACCATGAGTGGATAAAGGTAGTACGTCCTCTCAGTACAGTTTTGATCAGCAACAGAATGATGTGAGCCATCGACCCGTGAAGAGATAGGAAGGACTTTGACATGTGTATTATTAAGGGATGTGAAGGTATAGAGACAAGTCAGAGATGCCAGACAATTCGAGGTAGAGAGGGCTGTTGAAAGGGGTGAATAGGTGGCACAGGGGGGCTTTAGAGGGAACACATTAATCCCGTTTGATACTGTGATGGTGAACACTCAGTCACAAACTGTGGGACTGAGCTGCGTGACAAGTAAGCCCTGATATAACCAGGGACTTGAGTCATAAGACATTGATATTGGCAGGTCCATCTTAACAAATATGCCATGGTGGTATAACACATTAGCAACAGAGGGAACTGAAGTGGGCAGAGAGGGGAACATATGGTGGTGCACTGTTTTTTCTGATTTTTTTTTTCCTGAAAGCCTAAAATGTCTGTAAAAAATAAAGCCCACCAATTTTTGGAATGTGCTACTGAATTCCAGAACAGGATGCCGGCTGTGTTTCTCTTTCAGCACAAAGATGACCTTACGCGTGTGCCACCGGTGGCTCCTCCGCACTGCTGTCCCCCTCAGGGCAGGGACTTACGGAGACCTGTCCTTAGAGCTTGACGTATTGAGCACTTTTTGAATGCAGGAAGCCACACTCCTGCAGCCACCCAAGAACCCTGTGTCAGCTTTCAGAGAGCTGCCATGCTAGGTCTGGCAAAGAAAATGCCTGAGAGTTTTGTTTTTCTCATTTGTTCATTACAAACCATGACCTGAAGGAACGTGCTGTCGAGAATGGATGGCATGTGAGCATAAGCCGCTAGGATGTAGGCAGAAAAATGACCCACACCCTGAAAGGGGGCAACTGACATGGGCAAGAGAGGAAGGGAAGGAGGCTCTGCCCACTGTCCCCAGGTGGAAGCAGGGACAATGGGTTAGAGCATCTTGGACTCAACTACCTGTTTACATGTTTCCAAGTTATTGAAATGATCAGGGTCTTACACTTAACGTATCAATTTAATGTGACAGCATGTAAGTCTCTTGTGTTGACAAGCTGTTATAAATGGACTGTCACCTTATATTGCTTGCTTCTTAGAGACAAGGAAATGTAATGGCAAAAATTCCTCACATGCTGTATTGCTCCTTCACTTACCAATTTTAAAGGAAACTCAACTAAGTGTCTGAGGTGGGTCAGCCAGCTATGTTCAGTTACTTGTGGCAAAACTGGGTCTGACTGAAGGGTTCGCCGTCCATCTGCATCGGCTGGGAAAAGGGCCCGCCCAGTATTTCAACCTCTGGGTTCCTGAGCTGGGTGTTCCTGTGTGTCCAGCATTGAATGTAACCCCTATGGGGACATATCTGCAGTCTGTTTGGAAGGAGATCAATAAGAAAGGGTATGAATGCGGGAGGGATGGGTTCAGGCTCAGGGACTTCCAAAGGCGGAGAAGGACTTCTCAAGGACAGACAAGCCAAGAATGGTGATAGATGCATGGAGGAGAAGAGGGGTTGGAGGGACTGAGGCTGGATGGTGTTTCTGAAATGAAAGACATTGTGGTTCTTGATAAACCAGAGGAGATGTACTGTAAAGCACTTAGGCACTGTTTCTCAAGTGTCTGTCACCCGTGTGCTTAAGGAAACTCATTCCTGTCAATGGGTCAGAATCTCAGACGGCCCAGGAATCTGCATTGTACAAAACTCTCCCGATGGTTTACAGAGCCTGGATTTCAGGGCCAGAGGCCAACACTCTCTACTTAGTCTTTACATGGACTGGACACACCGAGCGTGAGGGAGAACCGCAGTCTCCTGCCTCCGTCTCCTCACGTCTTCCTCTGTGCCATGCAGCTGGCATTCAGCACAGTCCTAGTCAGTCTCTTCTCATGTCCTGCTGAGGACAGTGAGAACCTATGCGCCCCCTACCGTCCATGCTCATATTGGGTCCTCACCAGTCACATGGGCATCCAAGTGCAGAGACCTCGGCTGGCTTGACCCTTTGGGAAGAGATATGTTCAGAAGGAAGTGAGAGCCTCTGAGTCCTCTGTGAGATTTCCGCACCACACCCTCACATAAAGGCATCAGAGAGCAGATGGCTCAGAGTCAGGGCCTCCAGGAAGATATGGTTAAAAGATAATGACTTCCGAAAACTCTTCCTCTTCAGTAATGATTTTTACCAGCTTCTAAGTCCTGGGGTACAGGGAGGGGAAGGTTCCTTGAGGAAACCCAAAAACTGGCAAGGCCATTGTTTTGGTTTGAGTGGTTAGGGTTTACAGGACAGGAAAGAAAATAGGATCCCATGAAATAGTTCACAGCAATGTTGTGATTAAAGCAATATTCTTTCAGTGTAAGGAGATACAGTTATTTGGGGGTTTCCCATTGTCCTCCATTTCTGATTTTTGCTTCAGTGCTGTCTGGGGTAGAGGGTACAGTTAAGCAGGATGAGTACAGTTAATCTGGATGAGTCTGGGCCACATCCACCTCTAGCAGCTTGTGATTCAGACTCCTCTCAAAAGGAACTTGCCTACTTTGCTCTCGAGTGTAAATTCGCACAGCCCTCTGGGAAGCAATTTTGTCTCAAGTGTTAAAGTTTAAAATATATACTCTTATTTAGCCCAATAATGTTACTCCTGGGAGTCCACATAAGTAAAAATTCCAGGACATAGGTAATAAAATATATACAAGTGTTTTTCACATTCCCCCCTCAAAAATCTAAAGATAACAGCATAAACAGGAAAATTATTACCTAAATTACAGAGCTCCCATGCTATGGGATGCAGTGTAGTCCTTAATTAAAAAAAAGTTTCATTTGGTTGAGGGGGATTTGAATAAGATGTTGAATAAGAAAAGCCAAAACAGGTAAATATGAACAAAATATATTTTAACAATACAACTGATGAAATATTTATATGTAGATTTATGAGCACAAAGAAAAAGGTATGCCTGATACACATGTATATTAAAGGAGGACCATAGAGTCAGACAATAGGGAAGCAGTCACAAAAGAAAAAACAGACTCCATGAACACACAAATTTTATGGTAACTGTTTTAGATAAAGTTAAGAATCTATACGCATGTATATATGTGAATTAAGAAATTAGAAGAATATAAATCAATGTCTACTGATTGTAAAGGAGTTCCAGTTATATCTTCCTAAGGGAAATAAGCAAATTATAGGGTTGATTTGTTATTTAAACACAATCCTACAAAAATTAGCCTCTCTATAAGAGCACGTGCTTGCATAATTCTGAATCAGGATTTCTGCACTTGGACATTGTCATAGGGGCCTCAAGAGAGAAGGAACACAGAAGGGAAAGGGGTAAAGTGGAGGCTATAGAGAGGTCTAGCATTTCAAAAATATGCCTCTTCGAATTACTACAGGAGACATTCATCTATAATATATCCATGATTTACTGCTGCAATAATACTTCAAAACTCAGTGGGCTCTCAGTGGTTCTGGCATCTACCTGACAAGTGTAAGGTCTCAAATTGGATCCCTGGTACCACATAGCCCAATGCTGAGCCTCATGCCTCATGCCTGTAATCCTAGCACTAGGGAGGCTGAGGCAGGAGCATTGCTGAAAGGGCTACATAGTGAGTTCAGGGTCAGCCTGCACTACAAAGCGAGACCCTGTCTCAAAAATAAAAACAAAAACAAACTCAGTGGGCTTAGAAAAACCAGATCTCTCCTTAGCAGATGGTTGAAGAAAAGGGCAATTGTACCTGTCAGCTACTTAATATTTATAGTCAAGTTTTCAGCTTTCGAAACACTCCTTTGCAATTCTTTGTTACTTTCACTTCCTCACTTTGCATTTCTATCTATGCATCTGTCTCCACCACTAACCCAAGAGTTTCCGTTAGTGCTGTGATCGCATCTCATTTATCTCTCTCACCTCAGCTTTCAGTGTAGTGCCTAGAACACAGAAGGTGCTAATAAATGACAAGCGTGATATTTAAACCAAAGGAAAAGAACTTGTGAGTTCCATTTAACTCGGGGGTTGAGTCAGTTGTGAAAGCTGGGCTCAGTGGAGCGCTCTTATGGTTAGGATGAACTTATTCTGGGCTCAGAATTAGGACTAGCCGTGGCTGGGACAGCCGTCTTCCTCCAGCCTGGCTCGCTGCTGTGGAGGTGATGGGAGGGCTTCACAGACAGGAAGCCAGAGGAGAGTGCTGTCGTGTTTGCTGTCTTCTAGGAGTAAACCAAGTCACATGGCCAAGTCCAACCAGGTGAAAGGGCAATGAGAAGCTGAATGACAAAGGTGAGATTAATAGAAAGCAAATAAGAAATGGGGTCATTGTTGCAGTCTTACCTTCTGCAATGTGAAAAGTACTGGTCAAAGAAGACTTTTACCAAAGAACAGTTGTTTACCTTGTGCCACATGGAATTCAACCCCAAAGCTAATTCTGTCTGGATCCCTAACATACTTCAGAGACTGTCACTTAAATCTAAAGGCTTCCTTGGAGAGTTACAAAGAGCTTGGAAGATGGCCTTGACGCCTGAGATCTACTTATCTGGGAGTGGAGAAGGGTCGGAGGTGACAGGGCCACCACTGCAGCCCCAGCTCATTATTTGTGATTTCCCCAAATCCTAGCTCTGAGTTTGCCAGAAACCCTGCAGAATTCTGGAAGGACAATGACATTAGATTGGGGCTGAAAATGACATCAGATTGGGGCTGAAATGCTTTCTGGAAGGCATCCCTTCCTGCCAAGGCCATCCAGGGGCCAGGTGCCAAGGAACCCTTTCATCCCAGCAGGGCCACATGGTGTGCCCAATGTAGGGAAGTAGTTTTTCTTTTTAGAGGGAACAGATTTAGGAAAGCTCAGAATTTGAAAGAAAAAAAAAACATATTGAAGACCAAGGAAAAACCTAATGATGGTTTGCTTGTTTTTTTTTCCTCTCAAAATACCTGAGCAGTGTCAGATGATTTGATCCAGGTTTGCTGTGTGTTTCCTATGCTCCATGAGTCCAGTGGTAATCGACAGATAACCTTACTAATCAGTGAAGAAGAGAAAACAGTAGAAAATTAACTGGGCCCCAGGAGGCCTTGATGCGGGCTCTCTGCCCACTCAGCAAATCTGCAGCTCAGAATTTTGCTGCAGACTCAAGATTGGAACAGGAGAACTCTGGGGTGCGTGATTGATTTTCTTCATTTTAGCTTTTGGTTCATGGAGCAGTTTTAATGGGTGAAGGCAACAATAAGATTGACCTTGTGCTGTTGTACAAAAACTTTCTCATCTAATGCAAAAAGCGCAGCCTTCTCCTCCTGGGGACACAAACATCATGTCCATGAAAGGTGCCTAGCCAAATGATCTCTCTCTAGACCTGGATTGTGGAGCAGGCCTTATGATATCAAAACTGAACCTGACATGCGTGGATTTCTATCTCCAGATCTTTCACATTTCCTGCCAGCTGCTCACCAACATTTACCAGTCTTCTTTGAAGGCCCAGGAACCTTACTTAGCAGAAGCAGGTGCTGGAACTACTGAACTAACACCCCCACCCCGCCAACGCACAAACCCGGGGAAGCTTAGCTGTGCATTGAGACTATATGAGAAGTGTCCAAGCCTGGTCTGACATCAGTTACCTGTGTAGAAGCTTGCTTATCTTCCTTGCAAAGAGAACTGAGTCCATGATTATGGCAACAATATGCCCGTCCCCACGAGCTGAATTGTGACTAGTCTAGGCTATCATAGAATGTCCAGCCTCTTTTGCAGCCTGTGACCATGTGACCCAGCTCTGCCCAAAGGAAAAGGAGAAAATTTGGAAAGATAATAATTACTGAATCAAAGATCAAACCTTGAGAGGAAAAAGCCTTTGATTTTTTTTATATTCGGGAGCTGGTATAAGGATATATAGGCTGGAGCTGCAGCAGCCATTCTGTAACCACAGGGTTGGAGCACAAGGAACACATCCCACCAAGGCAGAGGGATGGAATGATGAAAAGACTTTGGTTCTCTGAACATCAAAAGTTATAAAACAGGGCCAGAGGTTTAGCTCAGTGGTTCCGGCGCCTGCCTCGCAAGTGCAAGGTCCTGAGTTCGATCCCCGGTAACCACATACAATGCTGGGCATGGAGACTCAGCAATCAATACCACATACCACAGTGCCAGGCGTGGTGGCTCACACCTGTAATCCCAGCACTCGGGAGGGAGAGGCAGGAGGATTGCTGAGTTCGAGGCTTGCCTGGGCTACATAGTGAGCTCAGGGCCAGCCTGAACTACAAAGCGAGACCCTGTCTCAAAAAAAAAAAAAAGTTATATAGCAGTGATGAAAGATGTAGAAGACACAGATGAAAAAATATCTTTTATTGGATTAGAAGAATTAATATTGTGAAAATGTCCACACTCTCCAAAACCATTCAACTATTCAATGTCATCCCTATCAAAATTCCACTGGCATTTCTACAAAAGTAGAAAAAAAGCAATTCTAAAACTGATGTGGACCACAAGGCTCCCAAGAGCCAAGGCAATCTTAAAGCAGGAAAACAAAGTTGGAAGAATCATACTTCCAGATTTCAAATTATAGTATAAAGTAATGATAAATCAAAACAGCATTATGCGAGGCTATTCTAGGTCTCTCCTGGTTCCATGTGAATCTTAGGATTACCTTCTCCAGTTCTGTAAGAAATGTTACTGGTATTTCTATTGGGATCGCATTAAATGTACATAACAGTTTTAGAAGTATATCCATTTAAAACTATATTAGTTGTGCCTATCCAGGAAAAGGAGATATCTCTCCCTTTTCTAATAACCTCTAGCTACTTTTTGAGTATTACAGTTTTCATTATAAAGGTCTTTCAATACCTTGGTTTACTTAATTCCTAATGATTTCATTTTTCTTGATGCTATTGTGAAGGGCATTGTTTCCCTAATTTTCTTCTCAGCGATTTTAGTATATGTGCTGCCAAAGCGAGCACCTCAGTGATTTTATTATTGATGTAGAGGAAGACTTTCAATTTCTAAATGTTGATCATATATCCTGCTGCATTACTGAATATGATTATTCTAGAGTCTAGGAGTTCTGAGGGTCTTGTATATAGAGGATCGTATCATCTGTAAATAGTGATAATTTCACTTCTTCTGTCCCTACCCATATCCCTTTTCTTTTTCTTATCTAATTGCTCCAGGTATTAGTATTTCAAGAACTATGTTGGTCATACATGGTGATAACCATTCTTATCTTGTTCCTGAATTTAGAAGAAAAGCTTTCAACTTTTCACCATTGGTTTGTCATAGATGGCATTCATCAAATTAAGATAAAGACCTTCCAATCCTATTTTCTTGAATTGTTTTGTTTTTATTGTGAATGGATGCTGAATTTTTAAAATGCTTTCTGCATCTATTAAGATAATCATGCAGTTTTTGTCCTTGATTCTATTCATGTGGTGAATTACATTTATTGATTTGTGTATCACAATCCATCATGGTATCCTTAGAATGAATACTACTTGGTTGTGATGTACAATCTTTTTTTATTGAGTTCTTTATCGGTACATTTTATATACAGCTCACAATCACACTCAAGATTAGGAAATTTGTACCAGTATATGACATGAGTTAATTCTCATTTTTACCCATATCCCTACCCACCTGATAACTCCCCATGCCCTATATACATATACTTTCTTTTTAAATCATATTTATTCTTTTCCCTCATTACTTTCCCCTACCACTTTCCCTTTGAATATATCCTATTTCACAAAATCTAACATACATTCTAGAACTCATTTACATCTATGGGTTCTCATAACAAAAGATATAGTATTTACATATCTGTGACCTATTTCACTTATTAGTGTGTCCACAAGGTGTGTCCATTTGAGTATAAATCACTCAAACTTATTGTTCTTTTTGGCAGAGTAATACTCCATTTTTTTTTTTTTAACTCACATCTTCTTTATCCAGTCTCCAGTTGACAGACATTTGGGTTTCCAAGATTAGTTGATCACAAACTGAGCTGCTATGAACATGGTTGCACATATCTCTCTACTATATGATTCTTTTAATTCTTTTGAGTATATTCTTAACAGGGGAATAGTAGGGTCAAAGGGGACCTCTAATTCTAGTTTTCTGAGAAACCTCCACATTGATCTCCACAGTGGTTGCACAAGTCTACAATCCCAACAGCAATGGAGAAGGGTTCCTTTCTCCCCGCAGCCTTACCAGGATTTATTGCTGGTTAATTTCACAATAGCTGTCATTCTTTGTGGAGTGAGATGAAATCTCAGTGTTGTTTTCATCTGTATCTCTTGAATGACCAGTGATGCTGAGCATTTCTTCATATGCTTCTTGGTTGCTTTTACTTCTTCCTCTGAGAAGTGTCTGTTCATTTCAGATGCTCATTTTACTTTGTTATTTCTTTTTTAGAGGTACCAGGGATTGAACTCAGGTCCTTGAGCATCCAAGTTTGGTGCAGTACCACTTGAGCTAAATCCCAAGCCCTCAGATGTCCATTTTTGAATTGGGTCTTTAAATTTGGGGGGGACTGATTTTTTAAATTCTTTATATATTCGAGATAGTAGCCCTTTGTCTGAGAAACAGCTAGTAAAGATTTTTTTCCCCACATTGTTGGTTGTCTTTTAGCTGTGCCAGTGGTTTCTTTTGCTGTGCAGAACCTTTTTAGTAGGATGAAATCCCATTTGTTGATTTCTTCTGCTACTTCTTGTGCTATAAAGGTTTTGTTCATAAAGTCTCTCCCTAAGCCAATGTCTCCAAGAGTTTTACCTAACCTATTTTGTAGCAGGTTTATTGTTTCTGTTTTAATGCTCAAGTCTCTAATCCATTGTGATTTTAGTACAGTACATGGTGAAAGAGATAAGTGTAGCTTTAGTTTTTGTCAGGTTAAAGCCCAGTTTTTCCAGCACCATTTGTTAAAGAGGCTGTCTTTCCTCCATTGGGGATGTTTGGCTCCTTTGTCAAAGATAAGGTGGCTTAGTGTATCCGGGGTTGTTTCTGGGTCTTCTAATCTATTCCACTGGTCCTCAGGTCTGTTATTTTACCAGTACCATGCAGTTTTTATCACAGTGGCTTTATAGTACAGTTTTAAGTTGGGGATCACCATGTTCTTGTTGCTTAGAACTGTGCATTCTGTTTGCCAGTATCTTATTGAGGATTTTTGATTCTATATTCATTAAAGAAACTTTCTGTAGTTCTCTTTTTTGATAGAATCTTTTTCTGATTTTGGAGTTAGGGTAAAGTTTGCTTCCAGAAGACTTTATGAGTACTGCTTTGCTTTCAATTTCATTAGAGTTTGAGGAGTATTGGTGTTGAAGAATTCAGCAGTGAATTTTCTTAGTTGGTATTTTCTTGTTGTCATTACTTCTTCAATTTCACTAACTGATGTTGACCTATTTAAATTTTTTATATCTTTTTATATCTTCTCAGTTCAGCTTTGGTAGTTCGTGGGTATCTAGGAATTTATCCATTTCTTTCGAGTTTTCATTTTATTAGAGTAGAGGTTCTCCACATACTTACCAGTAATTTCTGGATTTCTGCAGAATCCATTGTGATTTCACCTTTTTATTTTTTATTTTTATTTATTTATTTATTTTTTAGACAGGTTTCACTTTGTAGTTCAGGCTGGCCCCAAGTTCACTATGTAGCCCAGGCAAGCCTGGAACTCAGCAATCCTCCTGCCTCTGCCTCCACAGTACTGGGATTACAGGGGTGAGCCACCACACCCAGCACTGTGGTATGTGGTATTCATTGCTGATTGCTGGTGGGTGTGAGTCACCACGCCCAGCATTGTATGTGGCTACCGAGAGATTGAACTCAGGACCTTGCGCTTGTGAGGCAAGTGCCGGAACCACTGAGCTAAATCTCCGGCCCTTCACCTTTTTCATTTCTAATTGCGTGGATTTCAGTATTTCCCTTTTTTAAGATTGGCTAGAGTTTGTCTATTCTGTTCAGTCTTTGAAAAAAACAACTTTTTTAAAAAAAGTTTTTTGAGACAGGATCTTGCTTTATAATTCAGGCTGCCCCTGAACTCATGATGTATCCAGGCTAGCTTCAAATTGAGGGCAATCCTCCTGCCTCTGTCTCCCAAGTGCTGGGATTACAGGCGTGAGCCACCATACCTGGCAGAACCAACTTTTTGATTTGCTGATTGTTTTGTAATATTTTTTGTCTTTCATTCATTTTGCCCTAATCTTTATAAAAATTTCTGTACTCATACTAGCTTTAAATTTAGATTCTTCTTGTTTTTCTAGGACCTTGAGATGTATCACTGGGTTATCTATTTATGTTCTGTTTTTCTAATGTGGAAATTCACTACTATATTCTCTTTTAGAACTACTTTCGTTATGTCCCATAGATTATAGTATGTCATACCGACATTATTGTTTGATTAAGGAAACTATCTAATTTCTTCAGTTTCCTCTGAGACCTATTGATTATTCATAAGGGTATTGTTTAATTTCCACATGTTTGCATAGTTTCTGAGGTGTCTTTTGCCATGGATTTCTAGTCTCACTGGACTGTGGTCCACTCATATGTATGGGATAATTTCAGTCCTTTTGCATTTACTTAAGCATGCTCAATGGGCTAGTGTGTGGTCTGTTTTGAACAAAGTTCCACATACTTCCAAGAAGAAGGTGTACTCTGTTGTTGGGTAGAACACTCTGTAAATATCTATTAAGTCCATTTGTTTGAAGGTTTGATTCAGCTCTGATATTTCTTGATTTTTTTTTGCCTAATTGATTTCCCCTTTTGTAACAGTGGGGTATTGAAATTCCCTCATTATAATTGTAATGTAATATGAATCATATGAGTCTTACTTTCATATGATTCTAATGTTCATGGGATTTTTCAGGTCTATCATTGTTTTATGAAGTTGGGTTCACTAGTATTTGGTGCATATTTATTTATAATTGTTAATACTTCTCTTAACCAGTATCTAATGACCTTCTTTATCTCTTCTGATCAATCTTGGTTTGAAATCCATTTTATTTGAAATTAGTATAGCAGCTCCTATTTTTTTTCCAGGCTCCTGTTACATGAAATGTTGCTTTCCATCCTTTGATTTTTAATCTTTCTGAATTAAATATGTTTCTTGTGTACTGCATATTGTAGGGTTCTGTTTCTTGATCCATTCTGCCAGTCTACATCTTTTGACTGGGGAGTTGAGACCATTCAATTGAGTTATTCCTGAGATATTGACTAATTCTATTCATTGCATTGTTTTCCTGTTGCTGATTTCCTCCTTTTTTCCCTAAACTGCTCATCCCATCGGCTGTCTTCATTCCTTTTTTTTTTTTTTTTTTTTTTTTTGAGACAGGGTCTCGCTTTGTAGTTCAGGCTGGCTCTGAGCTCACTATGTAGCCCAGGCAAGCCTGGAACTCAGCAATCCTCCTGTCTCTACCTCTTGAGTGCTGGGATTACAGGTGTGAGCTACCACACCTGGCACTGTGGTGTGTGGTACTGATTACTGGCGGGTGTGAGTTACCACACCCAGTATTGTTGTATGTGGTTACCAGGGATCCAGCCAGGGACCTTGCATTTGCTAGACAGGTGCTGGAACCACTAAGCTAAATCTCCACCCCTGGCTTCATTCTTTTTAATAAATTAGCATTGCCGGCTTCATTTTATCTTTCTAGGATATCCTTGAGAATTTATTGCAGTGCTGATTTTTTTTTTTTTTTTTGAGACAGGGTCTCACTTTGTAGTTCAGGCTGGTCCTGAGCTCACTATGTAGCCCAGGAACGCCTCGAACTCAGCAGTCCTCCTGCCTCTGCCTCCTGAGTGCTGGGATTACAGGCGTGAGCCACCACGCCTGGCACTGTGGTATGTGGTATTGATTGCTGGTGGGCGTGAATCACCATGCCCAGCATTGTATGTAGTTACCGGGGATCAAACTCAGGACCTTGGGCTTGCGAGGCAGGCGCCGGAACCACTGAGCTAAATCTCTGGCCCTGCAGTGCTGATTTTGTGGACATGAATTTTTGAGGTACTTCTTGTCGTGGAAATACCTGCTTTGCCCATCAATTTCAAAGGAAAGTTTTGAAAGATACAGAAGCCAGGGGTGGAAGTTGTTGTCTTTTAGGGCTTAGAACACTGCATGACAAGCCCCACTGCCCTTTAAGGTTTGTTGAGAGCAATCTACTGTGATCTTTATCACTTTATCTTTATACGTGATTCTGGCCTTTCTCCAGTACTTTGAAAAACTTTGTCCTGTGATGAACACATACAATCTTGAGTATAATGTGGCAAGGAGTGTTTTTTGTTTTTGTTTTTGTTTTTGGTAGTAGCTGTTTGGGGTTCTATCCCTCATTTATCTGTATGTTCGTTTCTTATGTTTGGGGAGTTTACTGGCATTATTTCTGTGAACATGTAAGACAAAAAAACTTAAAACAATGCTCACACTTTAACAAAGGTAACCAAATGAACACAAACAAACAAAAGATAATTTCTCTGTGATTTTAAATGTGTGGTATATTGCACATAGTTTGGGGGCAGCGTTTAATTCAAGATGTGTCCCTGCTCTCACTGGTAGACAAAGAAGGTTGTCAAAGCCCAGTGGAAGTTCAGAGCACTGGCCCCAGGGCTCTCAGATGCAAGCAGACTCAGGCGGAACCTGGCCTCTGGTTGTGGGAGTGGAGCCTGCGTCCTTTAGCCTAAAACAGTTTGTGTCTTTTGCCGGCCTGACCACAGCTTCCTGTCCACGAATGTATCCCATAGCTGAGCCTCACCCAGTCCCTGTGGGAATATAAAGCTGAGAGTCCCAAAATAAAGTCCACAGCTGCCCCAAGTCCAGGCTCAAGCAGCTCCTTTCCTTGTGTGCCTCTGAGTCCTCACTGCAGGAGATACAGCAGGTGCTCAGGGTGGAGTCACTCACCAGCTATGGCAGCTCCCAGCATCCACTGGTCCTTTCTACCACTGCATTTTGGAGACCCCACTTCCTGTACTTCTTACAGAATCAGTCCTCCTTTCTCTCCATAAGCTAAGAGCCAGGGAGAAAATGTATGTTGCCCATTCCTTTTTCTGTGTTACGTTCTCTCTTCAGTTTCTCTGCAGGCTGTAGCTTGCCTACAAGGTCATTCCTGGGTCCCAGGACTCTGCCTCCCTCCCTCATCTCTCCCGTTTATTATCTTCTTGTGTCTGGGTTTCAGATCCAGAGAGGCTGATTTGTTGATGCTTCCTGCTCCTGCATCTTCCCAGAAGTCCTCCACTTTTTGTTTTTGAAACTTGCTCTTGCCCTGTTACCCAGGCTGCTTCCTAACTCCTAGGTGCTGGCAATCCTCTTGCCTCAGCCTCCTGAGTAGCTGGAGTTACAGGCTTGTACCATTGTACCAATTCAAAATATGCTTTGCACTCTAAATGTATTAACTTTTATCTGTCAGTCGTACCCAGAAAGCCGAGGAAGAAAACAGTGTGCCCTGACGTTCTTTGACTGTAGCTCTAGTCCCCTGACCTGAGTCCTCCTGTTAGGAAGCATAGTGACATCTTTCGTGCCTCAGTCT